>WBZZ01001535.1:22500-95000 GCA_019918135.1 Paulinella micropora
CTATTTACAAAATAAAAGTTTTAATTCATTTCAACTCCACCAATATGATACAGTATTTATGGATACTTTGAACGAGTTCAACATAAACAATATTGAAGCGAGCGAGAATGGATATGAAAGAAACATAAGATATGTGGAAATAACCATAGTTTAAGAAAACGACGGAGGATGCTATGAAGGAAAAACAGCAAAGAGGGAGAAAGTTGAAGAAGGTAAAAAGATATCTCCGCCAAGCAAAAACAACAACTGCTTATTTTTCTTATGTAATGATATTCTAGATATTCATCCAATAAACAAGAATCGCTGTAATATCGTCCGAGCTGAATTCAACCTTCCACCAAACTCACCAATACCATTTTCAATAGCGGTTGAAATATTGAAAAAAATATTAAGGAAGGGAAAACATATGAAATAACTGACAATATTATGAAGCAGACATTCAGCACAAACGAAGAAGGACAAGAACCTGACAAACTAATCTTTTTGGAGAATAACCACTATTACTAATTAGTTAAGTAGTTTAAGAAGCGACGCGAAGACTGTCTGCGACCATATTTGAACAAACATAAATGTAATCTCAACAGGAAAAAATATGCGGACATTAGATTGAAGAAGAATGGTAAAAGACACCTCGTAACTAAGTTCCACACGGAAGAACAAATGAACAACGACCAAATTCTCCATTACGATTTGGAATCATTTAGAAATACAAACATCGCTGTCTGCTACCATATTCACGACTGCTACCTAGTCGGATATACTCAGGTGTCTGAGGGTTTCAAATACATAGCTGGTAAAGATTGTATCAGTCAATTCGTGGATGAATTAATTAAACGAGGCGAGAAGGCAAAAGCAGGATGGGTGCCGAAAGATAAAAAGACAAACCGCCCGTTCTATATGTTAATGGTTTTAACGGAGCGAACTTTGATCACTACTTCATACACCAAGAATTAATCAAAAGGGGTATTAAGATTAAGTCGTCAAAAATCAACAACTCCTCTATTATCTGCTTAGAGTTTGAAAATGTTAAGATGTGGGATATGTGTAAGCATACCCAAGGAAGTCTGAAAGCAAATCTTGAAAGTATGGGGTGCGAAATCCTAAAAGGAGACTTTGACCACGAGCAAGCCCGCAGATGGGAAGATATGGGAGAAAAGATGAAGCAGCTTATCTAAGGAATGATGTTATGGGTTTGAAGGAATTATACGATAAGTTAAACACAACGATATTTACAGCTCATAAGGTCAATCTAACTTCATATATTTCAACTTCAAGTCTCGCTTTCAACATATGGAAAAAATACGTTGATGGTAAATACGAGGTGAGACTTCCAACGGTGGAGCAGGAAAGAGCATTTAGAAAAGCCATTATCGGTGGAAGGACTTACCCATCTAAGAGGCGGTTCATTTCTAAGCAGTATGAAAGATACCTAAACAAACAGATAACCTTCGACGAAATAATTGACTACCTCGTAGATGCGGATGTCGTATCTTTGTATCCAACAGCGATGTTGTTAGCTTTTATGGTTGGCGACATACTGGAAACAATCGGACCATTTGACCCGCGAAACCTTCAAATCGGTATTTACAACCTTCACTACATTTCACCAAAAAAATATTACATTCAAGGATTGGACAGCGAGACAAAATGGGCTCCCTTAAATGGCGACTAGAAGATATGAACGACCAATGGCTGACGAGTGTAGATATTGAGGATATGGTAGCCGAAGGTTATGAAGTCCGTATTCATAAAGGATACTACACTGTAAAATCTGAATGTGTTTTCAAACAATACATAGACGATATGTTTAAGGCGAAGGAAAATGCGGAGCAAGGTAGCCCGCAATATCTTTTAGCAAAATTGTTTATGAATAGTCTATACGGTAAGATGATACAGAGACCGATACCTTCAATAACGACATATATACAAACTAACGAAATTCTGGAATAGTAATCAAATAACTGACATTGTTAAATTTACGGACCAACAAGGAAAAGATTTATGGCACATATCAGGCCTTCCTCGCAATCCAATCTTATTAGAGAGTAGCATAACAAAGCCTTCACACTATGGGGCATTCATTCTAGCATACAGTCGTCGTATTATGTTCAACTATATTAAGGAAGCAAACCCGAACAGAAGCATTGAAGACGACTTTTACTACACCGACACAGACAGCTTACAAATCCACACGAGATGTGCCAAGTATGTAAAGAATATGGGTAATAAGAAACTGGGCGGTATAGGGGACGACTTAGGCGATGGTTGTAAGATTATAAAAGGTGTGTGGATAGCACCGAAATTGTATATGTTAGAATTTACGACCAAGGATGCCTTACGGAAGGAATGACCAAGAACGACCTCAAGCACATATCAAAAGGGGTTCATATAGAAACGGCTGAAAATGGAGTTAAAAGATATTTCCATTTCAGGGGTAAAGGCTTAGATGCTGATCAGCTAAACTATGATACATTTGATAAGATGGACAAAGGAGGGTCTGTTGAAAATGTCAAGGATTTCCAAATGAAAAAAATACACATTGATAGAAACAGCAAACAACAACAAGTCCCACATTTTAGCATTTTACATATGACGAATGTTAAAAAACAAGTTAATGAGAATAAATGGGCGGGTCGTGAGTTCATTAACGACAATGACAGCATCCCGCTCGGCTTCCACATTCGCGGTTGATTTATAAATAAATTTTTTTGGCTCCTTTACCCTTGAAGCTCCTAATTGTATGAATTCCTTTTTTTGGTTTGACTAATTTAGTATTTACAGCCGTAGCCCCTAACAATGATACGGGGTCAAATGCGGTTCGGTAATTCGTAGTTAGCTTCGCAGTCTTCGCCCGCTTACCTTTTGGATTAACTTTCACCACCACTCGGTCAATTACTCCTTCAATTAGGTCTTTTGTGCTACTGCCTTTATTGTATGTAGTCGCCCTTACACCAGTTTGTAGGCTAAGGTCTTTCGCAATCGTTCCTCCAAGGCTATGACCCGTTAGCTCTACATTATCCTTACCATATTTCTTTATCACTTCGTCAACCAACTTCTGCTCTTCTTTGTATCTCGGAGTTCTTTTTAATACTCCCTTTACCAATGCGACATCTGTGAGTAAGTCTCGCTTATCCGCACTTCCCCTAAATGCTACAATCGCCTTACCATCCTTCTCATACACTGTTGATTTCTCTTTGCTAGCGACTGGTTTCCATCCGTTAGCTCCCTTTCTATCCGACGAAGACAAATAGACATCCTCAGACAACTCCGCACTGCCTCCCTTTTGTTTCCTGTATTCCTTGCCAGCCTTTTTTAATGCCTCCCCATAGCTTATTTTGTGTTTAGCGGAGTAAGCCTTAACAAAGATAATCCACTCAGACATTTCGTATATTATTAATTATTTAATTTTTTTCCTTCCTACTATATACACCACTCTACTATGACCACCCTCACAAGACTGTGCGAGAAGTTCCAAAAACTTTCCATTGAAGGCGAAAAAAAATCATTCTCGTTGGAAGATGTTCAAAAGGTAATCCACGACGAAATAAAAGCAATAGAAGAAAAGAGAAATTCACAACCAAACTTGTTTCATTTCGGGAAATACAAGGGCAAAAAATAGAAGACATCGCAAAGATTGATAAGCCATACATTGAATGGTTAGTTCGCCAACCTTGGGTCCAACATAAAGACGAATTGAAGAGGTATTTGTAGGAGGTATTTACCGTAAGAGATACATTTTCCCTCTTATATTGATTTCTTTTTTTATAATTCGCAGTATTGCTTTCTGTTTGTGGAATTCGCTAAACCTAGTAAAATGCGGTTCTTTCAAAAGGTTGTCTTCAACTTCTAATTCTCTATTTACTTCAAGATATTGTTGAAGGATGTCTTTGAATTGTATGATGTCAAAGTGGTGGTCTACGTGGACATCAACACGCTCATATATATCACCACTTATTTCGCATATGTATCTGGGTTCTACGAATACATCAATAGCCACGATGTCAAGATATTCTTGTATTTGTGGTCTTATCGTATTCCTGCTCGCTTCTTTTATCACTCTCGCCATTTTTTTAAATTTGCTAAGCCCTATAAGGTCAACACAACAATTCCACGAAAACTGCTTTCCATCTACACGAAAGTGTTTTCTTCCCGTGGTCAAATTACTTTCAACATCAATGATGCCATTTTTTAGACAAGGGTGATGAGTTAGTAGGTCTCGCACGAAATTGCTATCTTCTGGGTTTAGTCCTTCTCCGTCCGCATATTTGCCTATCATTCTTCTTATGTAGGATTTGATAGATGCTTTTGTTAGGAACCGCCTACCACCAACAACATACAACTTACGACTATACATATTACTATATTATTATATTAGAAAAATTATTACAAAAATAAATAATTACTGGTCTTCTACGAAATTAACTATAGCACTCACATTTCCTCCATTTGCGACAGTCGCGACAGACTTGTGTAAAAATGTTAGATTTTCACCAGGAGAAAGTTGAATGTCGTAAGTTCGCAGGTCAATAAGCTGGCTAGAAGTAGCATTAACATACAGTTTTAGAATTACGTCCGTCACAGTAGCACCACCAAGGGCAGTCGTGAAGACATCCTTTGATACCATTGAAGTTTTGGTATCAATATCCGCGAAGTTCTCGCCAGTAAGTGTTCCAGTTGTTTTCACAATCCGCACTAGTATATTAACTTTGGTGTCTTCGTTTGATATGCTCACGAGAGATGGATAAACAATTGAATAATTGGTCACACCATTAAAAGTTGTTTTATTTTTTATGCTGAGAATTGGATTTTCAGTGGTGCTCGCCTTTTCATCTCCTTCCGCTTCGTTTGATATGCTTGAATTAACAGTGTTGGTGCCCTCAATAAACATACTACAACTGGCTGTTTTTAATATTTGATTAGCATTACCAGTTCCATAATTTCTGATACAAGCTGAAAAAGGTAGGGTTGTATTTGAAAGACTAACACCCATATTCGCATTCGCATACCTAATTGTATGAACCAGCTGAAATTCTCCACTTGATGGATTTTCTATGTAGAACCTTATAGCACCAAAGCCAAGATATTGAAATTTAATCTGGAATACATTCCCTTTGGTCCAGTCTAAGGCGGGCATAATTTTAGTTCCATCACAAGGGTCATCCCAAATCGCCTGGGGAGTAAGTGTCGGCACCCCTCCTTTAACACTGGCGATATTCATACCAGTCGCTTTTATTTTATAAAAATAGAAGCCATTAGTAAAATCACTTTCGCCTATGCCGATATATGAATTGTAGTCTTTCGTTTCATCAGTAGTCCATAAAGCAGTAAATCGTGTTAGAACTCCCATACCTGTTCTGTATTTAATTCTTTTTTTACTCGTCAATACGACATTCGCGGTCGTCTTCACATCTGTTTTAAGTTCGACCATATTCGCATTAAATGAAATGGTCGCATCAGTTTGAGTTAATGTCCATATTCGTGTATTGATAGTGTATGGGAAAATCTCTTGTAATACTGGTGATAATTGACCGACAAATGCTTCGCCGAAAGCGGTTTTCATACTATTGGTTTCAATGTTGCCGTCATATCCGACTTTGACATTTATGAAGTCTCCGTCAGGGTCTTGTGCTATCAAATTTCGCTGATGACTCATTGTTCCTATATTAACAAAAAAATAAATAATCTATCAAAATTAATTGTAAGTGCTTTTTTTCAAAAACCTATTACTTCAATGGCGAGGTTTATGTCCTAGTAATGGTGCCGTTTCTGACATTTACTTCTTGCTGAGTTACGACAAATGTGTAATGATTGGCCGCAATATTAGCAGTGGTAGCAATAAACTCCCATCGTCGCTCGGTGTCTAGACTTAATCCGCTGATTTCATTTTGGTCCTTGCTCAACAGAGGGCGGGTATTGTCAAAGCTATCGCACCAAACCCAGTTGTATTGATAAACATTGCTATTCATCAAAGAAGAGCCTTCCAACTTCGGTTTAAGATACATATAGTCTTCTAGTTTTCCAGTTTGACAATCAACATTGAATTCTTGAAGTCGTGCTCCGTCTAGTGTGGTATAAAAAGTTTGGACCTTAGAACCGAGCAGGTTGCTATTGTCATAAGCAGTGTTCTTATTTTTGGTCGTGTTAAATACAGAATGATAAATTTTCTTAATTCGCCGTCCGTGGCCTCTGTCAAATCTAAGTATAACATTTTGAGAAGTTGAAGCCACTCCGACAGTATTTTTATACAAATAAGAATAATCAATGTTGAAGCTCATACCTTCGGGGCTCATAATCTTCTGTTGAATTGATTGAACAACATCTGGGTTAGTTTCAACAGCTAAGAACAGGCTGAGATTAGTAATAGTAACATTTGAATCAGCTACCGCAACAGTGCCACCACCAGTAGAAAGAGCATCATTGTTATAACAAAAGATTTTGGGTGTCTGTTGCCAAACAATCCGCAAAGTCAAAATTTCTGGAAACATAATAGTTTTATCCAGAGCGAAAATGGTATTGTAAAGCATTCCAAGATTAATCTTAACATTAACACTCGGGCTGGCATTGTTAACAGTTCCAGCTGAAAAATACTTAGCCTCATTAAAAGCAACATTAACGAACTTACTCGTGCCAGTCTCATTCGCAATAAGGGTATCATCGTGTCGGCGAGTGTTTGTGGAGGGTTGTGCCATCCAAGCCTTTAATGCGGCCTGAACCTGAGCCTTAGCAACATCAATACCAGTATCAATTTGCCCCGCCGCATTTCCTGCTACTGCCGAACCAGCCAATGCTGTTTGTAATGCGGCCAACCTTGTAGCATCGCTAGCGGGTTGAAATGTAGTTGTAGCATTACACTTTTGAAGCATACAACCAGCTCCACTTCCATTATCGTGGTTTTCCAAAGCTAGTAAATCATCAATGGAGGTTTCGGGTTTCCAAATCATCTTAGTGATATTTCCGACTTCGTTAATATCACACAGATAAACACCACCCCTAGTAATCAATTGAATCTGTCTAATTGGTGCCAGACAGTCCATAAAGCATTTATTGTAGTTCGCCGCCTTCGCATCTGGAGCATAATTAAAACTCAAAACAGAGCGAGCCAAGTTAAACGGACGGCTGATAAGGTCAAAGTTGCTTTCCTGTCCTCCTGCGGTAGACACAGTGACATTAATAGAACCCTCACGAGGTGTAAGCTTATTCAAACGATAAGAAGCACTGATGTAGTCAGTCCTGCTGAAATCTAGTTCGCCTCCGTGTTGTGCATGCATTTGTTTTTCAGTTTTTGGTTGTCCTATATATTTTAATATGAGAAAAAAAATAAATTAATTAATTACCTTGATTTGAGTAGATTAAAAATGATGTAAATAAATTAAAATAATTCGTCTCGCGGTAAATCAACAATGTCATTACGATACCCAAACCGTTTAGGTTAATGGGTTGGTCGTTTTCGTCAGTTAAGTAAAACCGATACACATTGCTTGAACTAGTAGATAGTCGTTTTCCGTATTCACTACCCGAGCCATCGTAGATAACAGAGCCGAACGGGATTTCATTCGCCGTGTATATTTCTTGGAGCACGTGATTATCGCCTTCGCCGACGAGGTCGCTTTGAAGATATAAAGTCTTTTCGCCAGTCAATATTATGACATTTGGTGACCTCAGTGTATTATTAGCAAAGAAATAAGTAGAGGACCGCTCAAACCCCATAATTTCGTGGATGCGAGTTTCGTCATCAAACACAAACCGCGGTTGAATGTTAATGGGATTGTTCGCCACGGTAAATAATAGTTTGCCATCCTCTGGTTCAGTGTTGGTGTTGTTGCTTGTTATTGTGTATGTGTAGTCGTTCGGGCTTTCTGCGGTTAGCACCTCGGCCAGCTTATTTTTTAAGTTGTTCATCGTCTAGTTGCCTTCGGGTATCGTAATTAGTGCCTCGTTACCATTCTCACTCAGAATAAAAGTATTGTAAGGACTGGCGACGGAATAATACGACTTCGGCACATAGATATGTAAAATTTTACAATGGGTTGGATTGTCTAGCGATTTCATATCGACTTCACAACTAAAATCTGAATCTGTGCCATTTATCCGATTTTTGCTGTTAATATAGTAAATACCACTCGCACGATCACCTTTATACTCCATTTGTAAGAGCTTTTTTTCAAAAAACCTCGTACGACCTCAAAAAATCATACTGTATATATATTAGAAAATATATTTTTTGTTTTAATTGCCCGCCACAACGGAGGGGGTGCGGGGGACGAAGGCCCCTGCTAAATAAAAGTGTCAAAGCCGTAGCCGTTCTGGGTTTTCAACTCCTCTGCTTCTTTTTCTTTCAAGTCCGTCCAACCGCTGGCGAATTTAAACCTATTACCTTTCGCCCGCTCTAAAAGAAATCTAATACTATGCCACCCGCAGGTATCTGTCGTGTCGCTTTGGTTTTTAACCTGATTAACCTTCATAAGTAGGTATGTGTTCGGCTTACTCTTTTCAATAAGCTGTTTCATTTGGTGTAGAAATAGCTCAGTCGGCTTATAAAGTGCGAGAGGGTCGTAGATTTCGATAGAGTCGTCTTTAATGGTGTCAATTTAAACAGCAATCCAATGTGAGCCTGGTTGGCTAGACTTATCCAAGTTCATAATAAATCCATACTTCTTTCTTTGTTCTGGTTTCAGCTTGTGTATTTCGTCGCTCGCCACAGTCCCCAAATACCATTCGTGCTTTTTCATAATGTTGTCTATTTCATCCGTCATTAGCCCTCTACCTTCCCCAGCTAAGTTCGCTGGTAGTTTTTGTTGCTCTTCTGCTGGTGGTTGCTCTTCTGCTGGTGGTTGCTCTTCTGTGGGCCGTGGTTGTTGTTGCTCTGGTGCTAGTGGTTGTTGCTCTACTGTTGGTGGTGTTGGTTGTGGCGGTGGTTCGGGGGTTAATTGTTGTATCTGGAATTCATTTGAAAGTGCTTTATATGTGTTGGGGTCGGCATACATTTTGTTTATTAGTGTATTTACTAATTCTTTTTCTTTGATTTGGTCTTCCATTTATTTCGTTTCAAATGCTTTTTTATCATCATCTTAGTTAATATTTTTTTAATGATGTCTTCCAATTTTTTAGCACCAGTTCCACCCTGTGCGGTTAGACCTATTAAAGCATTTTCCAATGCTTCAAGTGTCATATTAGGGGTTATGTTAAGTTCGCCCTGTCTAACAGCTATGATTTCTTGGATATAACCTTTGGCCGTTCTGCCTTCAACATCTTTGTTTCCGTGTTTGCTCCCCCTTGTTTTCCACCCTAGTTTTTTCGCTAAACTATTGACACTAATCTGTCTTTTCTTGCCACCACTAGCAAATAAAGTTTGAGCTCTTTCTAGATTTGCTATAAATGCTTTTCTGTCTGATTCCTCCGCTTTCTGTTCTGCTTCCATGGCTTGCTGTCTTAAATCGTCTTGTCGTTGTTTCGCTTCATCATTCCTTCTTTGAATTTCCTCAGCAAATGCTATGGCTTCTTCTTCGGACAAAACATACTGTCTTCCTTTTCTTTCCCTTTGTTTTCTTTCACTTCTTTTTATTTCACCTTTTACTTCATTCAATGCTCTTGCTCTTGCAACCAAAGCATCGTTAATCGCATTTTGTCTTTTTATTTCTCCATCAATAGTAGCCATTCTTTGAGCTTGAGCTGTTTCAGTCTGTATTAGTGCGAGTTAATTTCTTTTCGTTTCTGCTTCTCGCTCTTCTATTTTCTTTTGTTGTTCTTTTGCTTCTTTGTCTTTCTTTTCTAGTTCGTGTATTTGCTCATACTTTTCCAGTTTGAGTTTATCTAGCTGATTATTTACCTGATTGCGGTTCTCGTGTTCAAGGCGGTTGAATTCGGACTTAACTATTGTAGGGACTCCGCCCCTACGACCCCGACGGTTGGGTTTGTTCATATATTTCAGAAACAGTTTAACGATTTGAAGTGTTGAAAGGTCATTCGTTTTCTCGCCAAAGTTGAGATATGCTCGTTTACCTTTCACTTTAATGTACGGCTTGCCATCTTTGGTTCTGTATATCCTCGGCGGTCGTTGTTTTCGCACACCTCCTCTTCTT
The DNA here is from genome assembly GCA_019918135.1 of Paulinella micropora. Classification (NCBI taxonomy): domain Eukaryota; phylum Cercozoa; class Imbricatea; order Euglyphida; family Paulinellidae; genus Paulinella; species Paulinella micropora. The sequence continues at coordinate 32,580 of WBZZ01001535.1, forward strand.
AATTTTTTCATATGTATATTGTTAGAAGAAAAAAAATTAATATAAGATTTTACATTTGTAGAGACTTCGCCTACCGAAACTTAACGGCTCCTCCTCGTTGCTTGCCGTATCCTTGCTTCATCGCGGCCTTCGCTACACGGTCCGCATAAGGCACTCCGACATCGCTCAGAAAAGTAGCACCCCTTGAAAATTAATCAATTGGTTCTTCTTGATAAACCTATTAGCATCCAATATGGCTTGTCCGACTTTTTTCCAATTTACTTTCCCACCTGTTTGTTTCTTTTTTGATTTTCTATTCCCTCCTGCTTGTGGCATACTGACTGGGCTTGGATTGTAGCTGATATTGTATCCCGATGGTTGTGAAATAATCACTGGTGATGTTGGCATGCAGAGACTCCGCCTCCGCACCTCCGGTTTTGGTGAAGCTTTTTCAAAAGGTTCCTATATATAGTTCTAAAAAAAATAAATAATAATAAAATTACTTTAAACGAATATTGAAGTTCTTTCGTAATTCATCAGACACCGCATCTACATACAAAAAGTTAAACCTCTCTTTGGTCGCCTCGTGATATTTTTCAATGAAGTAGTCAAGGTCGTAGCCAAGGTCCAGATGTTTATACACTAGTTCGATTTTATCCTGAGACTGACCTGGAAAAATGAGTAGGTAGTCCAGCTGTTTAATCGCCTCTGGTTGTAAGTCGTTTAGATACTGTGAGCTCATAATCACCTTTGACTTGTAGTGTCTATTTTTTTTTCAATAGGTCGCTAACTGACTTATCTCTCAACCCACTACCCAAATCATCTAACACGAACACAACTTCTGGTGTAATGTATTTGCTCGGTCTTTCCACTTTTTCGCCTCCCTCCTGCTTCTTCTTTTCCTCTTTACCAAAATAAAGAAACTTTGGCTTCGGTTCTTCTTTCTCGTCCTGAACAATCTCGCCTTCTTCTTGCTCCTCGTCTGGCTTGTTTAGCTTGTCTAACTCGTAATCAATCACACTGTATCCGTCCGTTTTCAAATATGTGTATATAGCCATCGGGTTTCCCTTCTTCTTGAAGTGCTTAACCATTTCTTTGTAAATGTGGTCCTTATGTATTGTGCTGGCTATAATGACAATACGGGTCTTTTTATCAGTTGTTCGTTTCAGGATTTCAAACAGTGCGGTCGTCTTGCCACTCTTCTTGCGAGCGAGAAGAAAAATATTGGCATACGGTTCATCAAATAGCTTATATCCTTTTGCCAACTTGTCGCCATCTCCGTTTTGCTTGACTGGTTTCACCTTTACATTATTGATTTTTTCCATTGTAAGAGCTTTTTTTCAAAAAACCTCCTACGACCTCAAAAAACTATATATAGAAAAATATATTTTTGATTTAATCGCTTACCACAACAGCGGGGTTTTTGCGAGCAAAAAGCTCAACTCGTTGAGCATATGTAGGGGGAGCAGGCCCCTACGCTAGAAATTCTAAGCATATAACAATTCTTCCAGCTAGTTGGTCAGTCTCAATACTACCATTGTCTGTTTTAAGCACTTTAAAGGTGTATTGCCCGTCGGTCCAATTAATAATCCCCAAGTTGTAGCTAAGATTGGAAATGTTTGCGGTGTTGCTATCGGCGAATGTTCCAATAATACCAATGCGGTCCATATAAAGGATTTTTGTTTTCGTCTCCGTCAAATTATTCATATAATGGATAAACTTAACATTCATTCTGGTTGGTGTAAAGTTCATTTGAATGTTTTTGTCAAATGTCTTGCTGCCATCAGCAAAATCATTACTTAGAAAAATAATCTTTTGGTATTTATAGTCCATCGTGATGCCCTCTATATTACTGCTTATAAACTTTTTATTAATTAATATTTCTGCTCGGACTGCTTGTGATTTCTATTCGCGGGTCAGCGATAAAAAAAATGAAAGTTGTCATATGTAGGTTCTCCCGTATAAAAGTGGTCGGTAGAATTCAAAAAAAAAAATTAGAATGCAATATGTAATTTTATTTAATAAAAATTATACATGTTCATAAAGAAAGTGATGGAATAACAAATTACGAAAACCTCATTGAAAAATAGTCAAAACTGACTTCAAACCAATCAAATTCCCGTCGCCCACCCTTTTTTCCCAACTAATTTGCACACCCCCCACCGGGAAAAACTGGCCACCTTGCCACCTGAAAAAATTGTGCTTGTGATGACCAAAAATCAGAGTCAGTTTTCATCTGTTCCCTGTATGCTCTTCAATAAATTTTTATATAATATCTTTCTATGTATGCTTATAATTAAATGTACAAAGTTTTTTTACAAAAAGGTAACCTTAAGCCTGCAAACAAACCGGCCAAAGTCAGCAAAAGTAGAGCCTAAGGCCCTCACTCAATTTTTTTTTAATTTAAATACAAGGCCGGCACTAGTACAGAAAGTGAAGGAAATCAAAGAGACTATTTAATGAAAACATTTTGTGCAGAAAGTGCAGAAAAAATTGAAAATCTGTAAAGATCTCACAAGCGATTTTTTCAGCCTGTCTGGAGCCCAGAACAGATCACCAACAGCAGGGTTACAAAGAAAGGAGCAGGATTTCAACATATGCAAAACAAAGACCATGTGATTGTGAATAGATTCAGCACATAACATTCGAAGAAAAGCACACACAACACATATATGAGCGATACAGGACAGATGCAAAAAAGTGCTTCAGGGAAGAAAGAACAACACATGCTGCAGATAAGTTTACAACACACCATTTTGCAGACAGCATGGGCACAACGTTTGGAAAGACTGTACAAGACCACAGGACGTGAAAGTATGCATGAGAAATACACAGAAAAAAACACAAAACCCTCTCTAGCCATGACTTTTACCAATCTCGACCCCGCAAAAATCGTCAAATAAAAAACAATTTAGTGCGGCCTTCACTTCAAAGGCTACGAATGTCGATAGGCCTGTTTGTTTCAAATATTTTTTGGGAATTTTTCTGGCTTCCTCTCCGGTAATTGGCATGATCTTGTCAAATATTGCCACAGAAATTCAACGGGCCCGCGGCGCCAGTTTCATCTACGAGGTCTATGTGTTGACAGCGAGTGTGTGTTCAAACCACGTTGTTTCAAGCAAAAGCAAGCATGACACAAGTGTTTTCATCAGAAAACTTGAACTTTCCTTTATTTGAAATCCTTATTATCGACTTCAATTTTCACATTTCACGACATAGCAAATATGGTGTTTTTAACTGAAAAATGCTGTTTGCATGATGCACTCTGCACTCATTTTTACGCACAAGTGCACAAATGAATTCAAATGTTATGTTGAGCAATTCTGCCAGAGGGTTTTTGCAGAGAAGTACGGTATAAAACAAAAACTAAGAAAACTGAGGTCAGAAATTAGTTTGTTCACATTCAGAAAATACCATAGATCTCATTAATACCTTATATAAACTGAAAACAAAATACAGGAAAGTCAATTCCCACTAAAAACATTGAATTCTGCGCAGACAGCACCTCAAAATCTTGAATATTGAATGAGATTACTCGCTGCGAAATTTTTTATGATTCTACCGACCACTAGAACCTACATATGGTGTGGTGTATTCAAAAAGGAATAGAAACCAAATTTAAATGTGTTTTTATAAATAATGGAAATAATATGTGTCGTAGTTTTGACGAAGCTATCACGCTAATCTGTGCTGGTGATAGCTCTTGGTATAAAACTCAACTATATAACTAAACATTCGACAATCTTGGGGGTATCCCTTTTTCCGAAATTTTCGATTAAGTATATGGATTTTTTTGAAAACGTGTGGAAATGAAAGGAAATGAATTCCCTGATTGCAGAACATATAAAATAATATTAAAATATGTTTTTATGAATTGTAATACACTTTAACTTCATCTTCAGAGGTGGGCAGGAACCGGTCCGACACGGTAATTTTTCTACTTTTTCATAGTCCCGGCTACCATGAATCTATGATGATAACAATGCCGAACATGCAGAATTTGCTTTTACTGTTTATTCTTGCTTATATTAAGCATTTTACTATATTAAGACATGGTTTTACCTTCAAAAAATTCTGTTTGCCCGCTGTGACGTACGCTGGTACGTAGAGGGGGGAGGGGGGGTGGGGGGGGGGGATGGGTCGGAGGGAGGACGCTTCACATCAGATTCTGGTGCATTATCAGAGTTAAACAAATTTCTAATTTCAGTTTTTAGAAGAAGCGTTACAGTTGCAGTTGCCCTAGACAAAAACCATTATGAAAAAAGTCGGACCCAGAAAAATTCCTTCAAAAAAAATAATCACATACGACCACGTCCACGTCCACGTCCACCCGCAGCACGACGTGCGCGGCGACGTCCGCGCAAACGGATTCCTGAGTTACGCATTCTCCAACTTGCGTCGGAGCGATCTGAATCATCTACAATATGGATAGCATCATGTTAAGGAGGAGAAGAAGAAGAAGAAGAAGAAGAAGAAGAAGAAGAAGAAGAAGAAGAAGAAGAAGAAGAAGAAGAAGAAGAAGAAAACTAACACCATGCTTTTCTTCCTCTGAACCAGAAGATCGATCAGACGATGAGTCAGTTGATGAACTGGAAGATGAAGTATCAGATAAGTCATCCTCTGAATCTGCCACTGGTTCTGCAGGCTGAGCAGCACCAAGCTCTTCTTCCTCAGGGAACCCACAGTCGCATCGTTCGAAATGGTTCCACGCTTGTTCAATAAGCTCTGCCTTCTTGAACTGTTTCCGATCGGAGTTTTGCGTTGCAACACCATGCATTCTCATCCATGATTTCAATTCGCTAACTACCATCTGCTTGGACGCAAATTGCTTTTTTTCCTCTGACGATCTTAGCAACGTGAGAATTTTCCGCCAAGGCTCAGAAGCATTTCCAAATGCTAAATCCTGCTCCTGCTTTTCTTCGCTAGTAAGCTGTCTTGCACCACGCCATCTCGGGTGAGCTGGAGGACGTCCTTCATTAACAAAATAAGTGCGTGGTAAGGACAGCAGCTCTTCATCGGTCAAACGCGTAAGTGCGTTCATTTTCTCCTGTCGTTCTTGAGGCAACTCCATTCAATTTACAGGTAGCTCGTCGATAAATCGAAATTCTGCTCTCCATTCCTTGCCTTTTGCATCGACACAGGACATATGAGCAGGACGGCCGGGCAGGCCGCCTTCGAAGTAATCTCCATCCACCTCTACTCTGGTCAAATTTCCACCTGCTAACATTTCCTCCACATGTGCTCGCTCATCCGGCCCTAGGTATTTAGTAGCCAAAGCACGAATATCCTTCTTCAGGCGCGGATTGACGAAGTAGCCGACTGGAAGCTTAGGAGGCATGTCGGTCGCTGTCATAAATAGAGAGAGATAGATAGATAGAACGAGAGAAAGAGAGAGAGAGAGAGAGAGAGATAGAGAGAGAGAGAGAGAGAGAGAGAGAGAGAAAGATAGATAATATTATTACCGGGGCGTCCGATAAACAAATTGATCGGTTCTCCTCTGGGATCATCACGCACTCCATGAAAATCCTGTGCGTCTCCCCAAGTAGCGATCTCTACAGTCGGCAAAGCGTCAGGATCTTTCTTGGTGATTCTATATGCCAAGGGTTTGTTGTAGTTTTTGAAACTCTTGTTCATACACGGGCTAAAATGAGTCATCCAGTCGTAGTTACATCCGAGAACAACCAGCACATGCCTCTTCTTGTGCTGCTTCTTGAATGCAAGAATAAGCTTTAATAACGCTTGAGCGATGTTAGTTGTCAGGAAGGTGCTCTTCCACCCGATATCCATAACTCGAAATTCCTGATCATCTCCATCGTGCCCGTGCCCTGGTGGCTTGCGATGTGACTCTACTTGGAAACGGATTCCTCTGTCAGCGACATTGAGCCCAAGGAAACCCAGCATCGCCCACGCGGTGTTATCACCAGCTCCGTCCCACTCAAGATATAATTTCCACGCTTGCATTGTGCGAGGGTTCCAAAGTTGCCAATGTAAAAGTGCGGCAAGCATAGTAATTTTGCTGTTCGCGCCGTGCTCTACCGCGCCTTCAAGGTACGTCAGAATAAAATGCGTATCGGTAGTGTAGCAGGTATTGATTCCAACGCAAAGGCGAAACACAATTTTTCCTTTGAAATCTTTCGCGGCGCGGCGGCAAGATGGGATCTTCACTGGCGGTTTCATATCGGCTGATATGACTGTGGCAGCAAAATCTGCTGGTGCTGCCTTTTTGCGCTGCATGCTGGCAACGCGGCACGCCCTGTGAATTTTGTGATGAAGCCTGCTACGGCGACGCCATTCTTGAGCTTCTACTTCAGTCCTGAAACCGTTAGAATGATCAGCAGCAAGCTCTGTGCAGATCTCGCATTTTGAGAAATCTCCTTCTGCAAAACAAACCTGTAATAAGTAATCATAACGAAAATATGCATAATACCTCTGACAAACTTGACGTGCGGAAAATCCATGCGCCAAACTTTGTTGATCGTATTGTCTGTCGGAGGATTATATTTGGATCAACTCGTTTCGAACAACCAAACCGAAGGCACATATCTTTCCAATTCTCGCGAACATAGTTTTGGACTCCTGCGTCCTGAGCCATTTCTTGCATCCTCCATATTCCGTCGCTGCATATCTCCGGGTAACTCTCCATGAACTTCTCGCAGAGTAATACTGCTATCACATCTTCTGTTTCAGGAACGGTTGAGTAGCTTTTTGTCAAAACCTTAGTGTTATTTGCAAGAAGTTTGTGTGCTCTTGACAAAACTTTATCACCGATCCCGTAGATACGCTGCCAGGCTACTTTGCACACAGCCTCCGTTAAATACATATACTGAAACGATCCAGTTTTTGTTTGAAACGATTCAAGCTGCGAAGCTGCCCAAGAATAAAGCTCACTGAGAGACGATGACGCATTCTTCGCTCTCGTGTAAAGCACATCACGCGTGTCGATAAATGAATAACACTTCCACTTTTTGCAGCAGACAGACTTAACTTCCCTGTCCAAGTCGGCGAAGGTAATCCCCAACAGTTTTTGGAGCGCAGACGGTCTCTGAAGCTTCACTGCACCTTTCGTGCGACTTTTCATCGTGTAGGGGCGCGCTGGATTCTTACGTGGTCTGCTGTAAGGAATTGGTGATAATCTCATGATGTCATACAACAGCTCATTCGATTCCATAAGCTCGTCGAAGCTCAATCGAAGCTCGTTGGATAATTCCGCATCGTCCACGCAGACCAGAGGAGGAAGCAATCCAGGGTTGATAGATGCAGCATCACCGTTTGAATCCGTATCTGAACACTCTTCGTCGACGTTCTACGCAAACAAGATCGCTTATGAACATTGACCAGCATGAACATAGACAGGTAGAGAAAAAAAATTACCATGGAGCCAGTAGGAAGATATAGTCTAGAACTGCTGCAGCTACTAACATCATATCCTGTAGTGACAGTATAACTGTCTGACTGTTTCCAGCTGTCGAGCGCATCAACGTCAGGAACACCGGCCTGTAAAAAAGAATCTTCTTAGTAATAATTTTCATTTATTTATTTTTTACCTGTGCATCACTCAAGCTTGATTTTTCTGTGATGACTGTAATTTCCGAGCTTTCCCTGGGCAGAAGCGTGCGGCGACTATCTGAAATTGAGGACACGCTGTCGAGAAGCTTCCTCTTTTTTTCCGGTGGAATAGATGATGACCTGGAGAGCGGTTGCTTTCCATCAGAACTAATACTGCTGACCGACGCTAAAAGTTCAACCTTTGCTTCATGAAGCAAGGAAATTGACTTAAGTGGAAGCGGATGTTATTTCTCAGGAACGATGAAACATACATGACCAATGTCAGTCTCGAACAGGAAAACTGGGATTTTAGCTCCTTCCTTGGCAGCCTCTTTCAACCAGACCGGATGTGCATCGCTTGGCAGCGTAGCTATCTCTAGGTCTGGATTAGGCGCATAGCTGAGCAAAATCTCTGGATCTTTCGATATTGCGGTGGTGACAGTCACAATAGGAGTACCCTTGCTGACCTGACATTATTTACAACAATATTTATAGAAAAAATGCAACACACGTAACAAAAACTTACATTGCATGGATGTATGTAACAACTAACATAATTTACCTTCACGTTCGGTCGGCAAGTGTCCTCGTCGAGCTTGTTGAACCCTTGCGATGAAGAGTTGATGAGATGCATTGCATTCCTGCTCGATTCGTTAATGAATTTAATTGGATGCATCCCTGTTTGCAGGGAACTCCCAATTTTCATAGTGAAATTATCAGAAAATGCAGCATGATCTGCAGCACGCAAAGACTTTCCTCCTGGTTCGAGGAGCCCAAGCTGAAAAGAAGGTATTTATCAGCAAAGACTCCGTAGCCACCACCACGGTGTGCCACATATATCGGCGCCTTGCTAGCCCTCAGCATGGCATACCTAAAGTTTGAAATACACATGAAAAAAATGGCAGCGCTTCCCGTTAGAGGGAATCACTCAAAAAAAAAAGGACAGAGAAAGGCTCACTGATAGAAGGCCACACACACTAGCTAGTTATACTAAAGCTAGTATCTATACTCCCCTCTTTAAACTATGCTATATAATAATAATAATAATAATAATAATAATAATAATAATAATAATAATAATAATAATAATAATAGTGCTTCTCTGTCAATGGCTGATGCATTTCTGCACATGCGCCTCCATCGTCTCACCCGTGAGGGGAGTACGAAGAATTGACGATAAGCTCTAATGACACCCCCGCAAGGGCAGTTCCAACACTTCCAGACGGGCCGGTATGTTCAATGAAAATACTGGTCCAGAAATAGACCGGTATGTTCAATGAAAATACTGGTGGCACCGACGGGAATCGAACTGGCGACAGGGCCCAGATGGTAGAACTTGACCACTGGGCTATCACGGTGTCCATAATAATAATAACAATAATAATAACAATAATAATAACAATAATAATAACAATAATAATAACAATAATAATAATAATAATAATATATTGAAGAGGAAATGCAAAATCATGCCGGTCAGTTTCACAAACTTTTGTGCAGAGTTTTTTCCACAGATTGTTGTGTACAGAAGAAAAGAATAGCATTCCCGCTCATTCTGAGCTGGGAAAAGAGCGGGAATGCTGTTACATCTTCTCGAAATGTCATGCTCTCAATAAAATCTCTGCACAAAAGTTTGCAAAACAGCAATCCAAAAACGAGTTTCATCGAATTGCTGGTTTGTGAAAAATAGATTAAGCTGGGTCGTGCAATGTTAGGAAATGACATTTATAGCTTCAACAAACACGTTACAGCAGAAACATGCAAGGGATGACATGAGTTGAGAGTACGTACTCGGAAGGAAATGCAAAATCATGCCGGTCAGTTTCACAAACTTTTGTGCAGAGTTTTTTCCACAGATTGTTGTGTACAGAAGAAAAGAATAGCATTCCCGCTCATTCTGAGCTGGGAAAAGAGCGGGAATGCTGTTACATCTTCTCGTAATGTCATGCTCTTAATAAAATCTCTGCACAAAAGTTTGCAAAACAGCAGTCCGAAAACGAGTTTCATCGAATTGCTGGTTTGTGAAAAATAGATTAAGCTGGGTCGTGCTATGTTAGGAAATGACATTTATAGCTTCAACAAACACGTTATAGCAGAAACATGCAGGAGATGACATGAGTTGAGAGTACGTACTCGGAAGGAAATGCAAAATCATGCCGGTCGGTTTTCACAAACTTTTGTGCAGAGTTTTTCCCACAGATTGTTGTGTACAGAAAAAAAGAATAGCATTCCCGCTCATTCTGAGCTGGGAAAAGAGCGGGAATGCTGTTACATTTTCTCGAAATGTCATGTTCTCAATAAAATCTCTGCACAAAAGTTTGCAAAACCCCAATCCAAAAACGAGTTTCATCGAATTGCTGGTTTATGAAAAATAGATTAAGCTGGGTCGTGCAATGTTAGGAAATGATATTTATAGCTTCAACAAACACGTTACAGCAGAAACATGCAAGGGATGACATGAGTTGAGAGTACGTACTCGGAAGGAAATGCAAAATCATGCCGGTCGGTTTTCACAAACTTTTGTGCAGAGTTTTTTCCACAGATTGTTGTGTACAGAAAAAAAGAATAGCATTCCCGCTCATTCTGAGCTGGGAAAAGAGCGGGAATGCTGTTACATCTTCTCGAAATGTCATGCTCTTAATAAAATCTCTGCACAAAAGTTTGATAATAACACGACCCTTTTTCCACACGTTCAAATTTCAGACCGGCCCGAGAAGAATTTTAAGGTTGAAGGCGCTGACTGGTAGTTATGTCTTTGGAATTCAACTCATTTTGCTCGTTTGTCAACGTGTAGGATCACTTTCTGACTCTGGCATGTCTACGAAGCACATTGCCAAGACTCTGCAAGCCATTCTCAAAAATTCGCGTGGGGAATTGTTCCTTAAAATCAACGGGTCTGCAGACGTGCTGCCCTTTGATTGTGTGGAGATTCCCCACGCCGTCTTTTGCAAGCATGATCTGGTATATGCTTGCTCACTTACTTACTCACTTATTTATTTAATGTGCAACATGCAGGGCAAAGGCGATTTGGAGGAGTTGGTCCGCGGCTTCAGCTACACCTGGAATGCACAAGGTATTATGTATGTATGTATGTATTTATAATGCATGCATCGTAGGGATCCTGCTCAAGAATAAGCCTGTGCCCTGGGACGACGGATTGGGAGAAGCTCCTCCCGCAAAAAGGCAGAAGAGACAGGAGAAGGAGAAGAAGGAGAAGCAAAAAAAGAAGGACAAAGGGAAGGAGAAGGAGAAGGAGAAGAAGAAGAAGGAGGAGGAGAAGAAGAAGAAGAAGGAGAAGAAGAAGAAGAAGAAGAAGAAGGATGAAAAGGAGAAGGAGGAGGAGAAGAAGAAGGAGGAGGAGGAGGAGAAGAAGAAGGAGGAGGAGGAGAAGAAGAAGAAGAAGAAGGAGGAGGAGGAGCAGAAGAAGAAAAAGAAGAAGAAGGAGGAGGAGGAGGAGGAGAAGAAGAAGAAGAAGAAGAAGAAGAAGAAGAGGGAGAAGGAGGAGAAGAAGAAGAAGAAGAAGAAGGAGGAGGAGGAGGAGAAGGAGGAGAAGGAGAAGAAGGAGGAGGAGAAGAAGAAGGAGGAGGAGGAGGAGAAGGAGGAGGAGGAGGAGAAGAAGAAGAAGAAGAAGAAGGAGGAGGAGGAGAAGAAGAAGAAGAAGAAGGAGGAGGAGGAGGAGAAGAAGGAGGAGGAGGAGAAGAAGAAGAAGGAGGAGGAGGAGGAGAAGAAGAAGGAGGAGGAGGAGAGGAAGAAGAAGAAGGAGGAGGAGGAGGAGGAGAGGAAGAAGAAGGAGGAAGAGGAGAGGAAGAAGGAGGAGGAAGAGAGGAAGAAGATGGAGGGGGAGGAGAGGAAGAAGAAGGAAGAGGAGGATGACCAGCTGAGTGGGTTTCCCCCTCTGGATTCGGGAATGTTCGCGTGTGGGCCCACAAAGGAATTTTCACATTCCTATCCGGATTAGATTATCAAGAATGGTATTATTATTATTATTGTTGTTATTATTATTATTATTATGGACACCGTGATAGCCCAGTGGTCAAGTTCTACCATCTGGGCCCTGTCGCCAGTTCGATTCCCGTTGGTGCCACCAGTATTTTCATTGAACATACCGGTCTATTTCTGGACCAGTATTTTCATTGAACATACCGGCCCGTCTGGAAGTGTTGGAACTGCCCTTGCGGGGGTGTCATTAGAGCTTATCGTCAATTCTTCGTACTCCCCTCACGGGTGAGACGATGGAGGCGCATGTGCAGAAATGCATCAGCCATTGACAGAGAAGCACTATTATTATTATTATTATTATTATTATTATTGGACACCGTGATAGCCCAGTGGTCAAGTTCTACCATCTGGGCCCTGTCGCCAGTTCGATTCCCGTCGGTGCCACCAGTATTTTCATTGAACATACCGATCCGTCTGGACCAGTATTTTCATTGAACATACCGGCCCGTCTGGAAGTGTTGGAACTGCCCTTGCGGGGGTGTCATTAGAGCTTATCGTCAATTCTTGGTACTCCCCTCACGGGTGAGACGATGGAGGCGCATGTGCAGAAATGCATCAGCCATTGACAGAGAAGCACTATTATTATTATTATTATTATTATTATTATTATTATTATTATTATTATTATTATTATTATGTGGCGCCGCGATAGCCCAGTGGTTAAGGTCTACCATCTGGGACCTGTCGCCAGTTCGTTCCCGTCGGTGCCAGGAGTTTCAAAGGATATTCTTTGAAAGTATTGGTCTGTCTGGAAGGCTTGGAGCTGTCTTGCGGGGGTTAGTAGAGCCTATCGTCAAATCTTCGTACTCCCCTCGCGGGTGAGACGATGGAGGCACATGTGCAGAAATGCATTCGCCATTGACTGAGAAGCACTATTATTATTATTATTATTATTATTATTATTATTATTATTATTATTATTATTATTATTATTATTGGACACCGTGATAGCCCAGTGGTCAAGTTCTACCATCTGGGCCCTGTCGCCAGTTCGATTCCCGTCGGCGCCACCAGTATTTTCATTGAACATACCGCTCCGTCTGGACCAGTATTTTCATTGAACATACCGGCCCGTCTGGAAGTGTTGGAACTGCCCTTGCGGGGGTGTCATTAGAGCTTATCGTCAATTCTTCGTACTCCCCTCACGGGTGAGACGATGGAGGCGCATGTGCAGAAATGCATCAGCCATTGATAGAGAAGCACTATCATTATTATTATTATTATTATTATTATTATTATTATTATTATTATTATTATTATTACTGGATACTGTAGCATAGTTTACAGAAAGGAGTTAGTTACTAGCTTTAGTATAGTTAGCTAGTGTGTGTGGCCTTCTATCAGTGAGCCTTTCCCAGTCTTTTTTTTTCGAGTATAATCCCTCTAACGGGAAGCGCTGTCATTTTTTTATTATTTCAAACTGTTATTATTATTATTATTATTATTATTATTATTATTATTATTATTATTATTATTGTGGACACCGTGATAGCCCAGTGGTCAAGTTCTACCATCTGGGCCCTGTCGCCAGTTCGATTCCCGTCGGTGCCACCAGTATTTTCATTGAACATACCGCTCCGTCTGGACCAGCATTTTCATTGATTATACCGGTCCGTCTGGAAGTGTTGGAACTGCCCTTGCGGGGGTGTCATTAGAGCCTATCGTCAATTCTTCGTACTCCCCTCACGGGTGAGACGATGGAGGCGCATGTGCAGATTTGCATCAGCCATTGACAGAGAAGCACTATTATTATTATTATTATTATTATTATTATTATTATTATTATTATTATTATTATTATTATTATTGGACACCGTGATAGCCCAGTGGTCAAGTTCTACCATCTGGGCCCTGTCGCCAGTTCGATTCCCGTCGGTGCCACCAGTATTTTCATTGAACATACCGATCCGTCTGGACCAGTATTTTCATTGAACATACCGGCCCGTCTGGAAGTGTTGGAACTGCCCTTGCGGGGGTGTCATTAGAGCTTATCGTCAATTCTTCGTACTCCCCTCACGGGTGAGACGATGGAGGCGCATGTGCAGAAATGCATCAGCCATTGACAGAGAAGCACTATTATTATTATTATTATTATTATTATTATTATTATTATTATTATTATTATTATTATTATTATTATTATTATTATTATTATTATTATTATTATTATTATGTGGCGCCGCGATAGCCCAGTGGTTAAGGTCTACCATCTGGGACCTGTCGCCAGTTCGTTCCCGTCGGTGCCAGGAGTTTCAAAGGATATTCTTTGAAAGTATTGGTCTGTCTGGAAGGCTTGGAGCTGTCTTGCGGGGGTTAGTAGAGCCTATCGTCAAATCTTCGTACTCCCCTCGCGGGTGAGACGATGGAGGCACATGTGCAGAAATGCATTCGCCATTGACTGAGAAGCACTATTATTATTATTATTATTATTATTATTATTATTATTATTATTATTATTATTATTATTATTATTATTATTATTATTGGACACCGTGATAGCCCAGTGGTCAAGTTCTACCATCTGGGCCCTGTCGCCAGTTCGATTCCCGTCGGTGCCACCAGTATTTTCATTGAACATACCGCTCCGTCTGGACCAGTATTTTCATTGAACATACCGGCCCGTCTGGAAGTGTTGGAACTGCCCTTGCGGGGGTGTCATTAGAGCTTATCGTCAATTCTTCGTACTCCCCTCACGGGTGAGACGATGGAGGCGCATGTGCAGAAATGCATCAGCCATTGATAGAGAAGCACTATCATTATTATTATTATTATTATTATTATTATTATTATTATTATTATTATTATTATTATTATTATTATTATTATTATTATTATTATTATTACTGGATACTGTAGCATAGTTTACAGAAAGGAGTTAGTTACTAGCTTTAGTATAGTTAGCTAGTGTGTGTGGCCTTCTATCAGTGAGCCTTTCCCAGTCTTTTTTTTTCGAGTATAATCCCTCTAACGGGAAGCGCTGTCATTTTTTTATTATTTCAAACTGTTATTATTATTATTATTATTATTATTATTATTATTATTATTATTATTATTATTATTGTGGACACCGTGATAGCCCAGTGGTCAAGTTCTACCATCTGGGCCCTGTCGCCAGTTCGATTCCCGTCGGTGCCACCAGTATTTTCATTGAATATACCGGTCTATTTCTGGACCAGTATTTTCATTGAACATACCGGCCCGTCTGGAAGTGTTGGAACTGCCCTTGCGGGGGTGTCATTAGAGCTTATCGTCAATTCTTCGTACTCCCCTCACGGGTGAGACGATGGAGGCGCATGTGCAGAAATGCATCAGCCATTGACAGAGAAGCACTATTTTATTATTATTATTATTATTATTATTATTATTATTATTATTATTATTATTATTATTATTATTAGGGAGTACATAGGCCATCGGTCCTTTCCATGGGCTGATTGGTATAAAGCTCCTAGAGTAATGTTCTATGCCGTCACTTCCTTTATTCCACCGATTGGTGTGGAGACTTTCCTTATGGAATGGAGGACTGGATGCACATGGCCTTTTGGCTCAGCAATTGGCAGGAGATACACTATTATTATTATTATTATTATTATTATTATTATTATTATTATTATTATTATTATTATTATTAATGGAGGCACATGTCCAGGATCTGGATCTGATGCTATAGTCTGAGGAAGCCTATTATTATTATTATTATTATTATTATTATTATTATTATTATTATTTAGGGAGTACATAGGCCATCGGTCCTTTCCATGGGCTGATTGGTATAAAGCTCCTAGAGTAATGTTCTATGCCGTCACTTCCTTTATTCCACCGATTGGTGTGGAGACTTTCCTTATTGAATGGAGGACTGGATGCACATGGCCTTTTGGCTCAGCAATTGGCAGGAGATACACTATTATTATTATTATTATTATTATTATTATTATGGACACCGTGATAGCCCAGTGGTCAAGTTCTACCATCTGGGCCCTGCCGCCAGTTCGATTCCCGTCGGTGCCACCAGTATTTTCATTGAACATACCGATCCGTCTGGACCAGTATTTTCATTGAACATACCGGCCCGTCTGGAAGTGTTGGAACTGCCCTTGCGGGGGTGTCATTAGAGCTTATCGTCAATTCTTCGTACTCCCCTCACGGGTGAGACGATGGAGGCGCATGTGCAGAAATGCATCAGCCATTGACAGAGAAGCACTATTATTATTATTATTATTATTATTATTATTATTATTATTATTATTATTATTATTCAGCCCAATGGCCTCAAGGCGTTAAACTGTGACGCCAACTCATAACCCTTTGGTGGTAGAAGCTGGGGAGGAGGTTCGTTGCGCGCGTAAAAGATCTTAAACTCCGCATATGCTGGTTGATAGCCCAGGACCCAGCAGACACCAGATTGTTATGGGTGGGGTTTCGAGGCAGCTCTAGCAACCGCGCTTGGTGTATGCACTTGCACATTCGGTGACGTCTTGCAAGAGGTTGCTGGGACTGCGGAATAACCTCGGCTTAGTGCAGTCTTGCCCTCAGGAGCTCCATCGGTGGCCCCGATCATCAGGCGAGAGACTGACACGGGGGGGTGGAGGACCTCGAACAAGGGTATTGGAGGCTTATGTCCGTTGAGGATATGCCATTAGCTGCATCAGTACGCCTCAGATATAGTATTCTTATTATTATTATTATTATTATCCTGGAGGGGTGCACAAGATGGCACTCCATGGGAAGAGGAGGTGGTTGGGCCTCTCCCCACGAAGGTGACCGCTTGGGGAGGGCGGTCACCGGGATATGCGCAACTCTCAACTGGGCATTTACTCGGTAGGGGTTCGGCCAGGCAGGTTGTGGGGTTGTCTGTTGGATTGTTGGTTGGCTCGTTTTTCTTGGCTGTTGGTTTGGGTCTGGTTTCCTGGTTAGCCCATTTTCGCCGAATTTCCTGCCGAGTAAATGCCTGGGGGCTTCCAGTTCCGGTTTGGTGATCCTGTTGAGGTGAGCATTCGGAGGAAACAGTACCGAGATGGGTTGAAGATAGGATTCACATTGAGCCGAGATGGGGCTGAGTTGACCTGTTCCAACTCGGCTCCATTTCGGCTTCATGTTAATCCTATCTTCATCCTATCTGGGTTTTGTCTCCTCCCTATCTTCGCTTCTTCGGGGTTGCCTAACTGGAACACATGATGAGCGCACGTTGGAGAGGGGCTTCAGTCGGTCCCAATGCCTTGCCAGTGCCTTGCTGCGTTGCCATGCCTTGCCCCATGCATTCACACCCTCCACCGTTGCATTTCTAACTGAGCAGCTTCGGCTGGGATTACTATACTTGTCTGTAAGACCCTATAGGTACCGCTAGGTTCGCGCCTTCTATACCCACGTGGGGGAAGGAGTTTCAGCGGCACGCCGTCCGATCTGGCTCCACTCGGGGACACCCGTACCTCATGATGTGTATTGTTAGGAGCAGCTGAAAGTCCATAAGGCATGAGAGTAGAGGCGTTGGCGATGCGATGGAGAGTGTGTGTAGTGCGTGAGGCAGGTTCTGGCGACGCTGGGGGTGCTGGCGGGCGCCGAAGGGCACGAAGCGACGCGGCAGCGTCCAGTGACACCGGCGGAAATGCGTGTAGTGTGTGTTGCAGATACCGCCGATGCTATTTGCATGGACGGGCGCTTTCCTCGGCGTAAAGAGGCGCGGCGGTGATGGCCAGCGACATTGGCCGTCTACTACTCTCAATGGATTACACATACGCGAAGCACGGAGTTACCACTGTGGCCCTTATGGGACAAGGTAGAATCGCCGAAGACCTGGACAATCCCCGTGGGAATGCCTCTTCGACGGGCTCTGGCCCGATGTCCCAGGATGGGAGGATGAGGGCTCGCGTATATGACGGAATTCCTGAACCACGTGGAGAGGCTATCTTAGCTGCGCCTCATCCTTCCTCCCCAAACCTGGCACACGGGTCGGCGCTTCAACATAAGGCGAGCGGCGCTATATGGCAGATGGCACCGCCGCCTCGACGGTACCGGCGGGTAGATCGGTACGACAAGGACGGGCGTAATCTGATTGTCTGGGGGCTCTCAGAACGCGCCAATCTACAGGAGATCGCCTCCAAAATGAGCGGTCTTGGTCTGGTGGTCCCGGTAATGGAGTGGCAAGGCCAGCGAATGTCTCGTCACCTGGAGCTGGTCTACGAGGACGATGACAGCAGGCAGACGGCGTTGCAGCAACTCAAACATCTCAAATTCTTCGGCAGAGGGGTCAATGTGGCCCTTGGGCGCAGGTTCAGGGACAGGGAACGTGTCCGAAGGCTTATTCGCATCCATCTGCGTGGGGAAGCGGCGGTCCGGAAGGTGGAAGCTGCGACGGGATATCGCGTCTTGCCTCTGCATGAAGAATGTGTCGATGATGTGCAGGTGGTGTCTTCGGAATTGGCTGCCGATGCACCTAAGTGTGTGTCTGAGTGTGCTGATGTGCATGTGGTGCCCCTGCATTCGGCGGCCAGTGCAGTGGGCGACCAACCTGCGCAAGCACCTGCAGAGGGGGGCAGCACGAGGGCGGAAGCCAAGCGCGGCCGTCGGGTCCGGAAACGAGCCAAGAAGCACCGCTCCAAGCAGTTCGATACCGGCTTCAAGCTACTCGTCGCGAGTCACAACTGGCAGGGTAAAACGGGATACGACAACGTAGGCACGGCGGAATGGGCATCATTCTACAAGCACGAGGGCTGGCTAGTCATCGGGGCTCAGGAGCACCGCATGGGCAAGAAGCAACTTTCCAAATGCAGCCTGGATGGATTCCGGATTTTTGGAAAACCTGCGGAGGTCAGCGAGAAAAATCGCTGCAAGGGTGGGGTTCTATTCGCGGTGGCTAACTTCCTTGGTCCGTATTGCAACCTGGTGTCAGACCCCGTCGACCACCGGCAGCAAGTGTGGCTGCGTATCGCCTCGGGTGTTACCGGCGCTCAGGATATCTATGTGGGCAACGGCTACTTTCCCCAGGAAACGCAGGAAGAAGAGTCGTCAGAGGCGTATGCGGCCTGGCAGGCAGCTATAGCTTTTTTTGGAGCCAAGGGTCTTGTGGTCACGGTGGCGGATGCCAACGCGAAGCTCGGGCCGGCATGCAGCCGAAAAGAGGAGGGCATCGTCGGTCAGCACGGGGAGGTCGATGATAAGGGAGCACCGGTACGTTCGGAGAACGGCAAGAGACTCGCGGCTGTCCTCGTCGCTACGGGCCTGCGAAATCTGAGCGGCTTCTCGTGCCCAGTGGAAGGGTCCTACTGGTGGTCCCGGCGTGAGCAGCGCGGCATGGGCACAGGCAAGCACCTCCTCGATTACATCTGCGCGTCGCCTGGCTTGGCATTCGGAGCAAAGTTCGGAGTATGCGAAGATGATCTTGATACGGACCACAAGGCAGTATGGGCCGAACTGACGTGGAGCGGCCAGCGCCGGCCAAAGCGTGCTGCGAAACCTTACAGGTCCTTTCGTGTTGATAAGCTTATTGGTGCTGGTGTCTCGGGTAATGATCACGCTGCGAAGCAAGCGCTGGATTATCTACGCGACAAGTTCGATGACGTATTCCAGCATTGCCTACAGAAGCTTGGAGTGCATCAGCTGCCTGAGCTTGACCTATCGGGTGGTCCCGACAGCCAACGGGTGGTAGATGACGTCACCGAGCGAGTGGCGCAGTCCTTCCGAATGGCGGCGCACCGGGTCCTTGGCTCCAGATGTATACGACCCCGTTTCACCAACAATTGGTTCGACGGGGAGCTAAAGGAGCTCATTCAGCAGCGCCGGGAGGCCTACGCAGCATACAGGAGGGATGAATCGAATGCGGAAGCCCGTCTGAATTGGCTACGCAAGCAAATTCGGAAGGCAACTCGGGCCAAGAAGTCCGCCTCCTTCAAGCAAGTGCAGGAAGAAGCGGTCAAATGTCAACGCGAGCAATCCTCAAAGCGCTTTTGGCTACTCGCGAAGCGGCTTGGCGGGGCACGCAGAACGAAGGTCTCCGCGCCGGTGCAAAGGGAGGATGGCTCACTGGCGTGTACGCTGCCGGAAAAGGTCGCTCGGTGGGAGGAATTTTGGAAAAATTCGGTGAAGCCACGGGAAAATCCGGCAAGTGCGGCTCTTGTGGTGGAGTGCTGTGCAGAAGCAGGCTCGCTGGAGTGGGAGGAAGCCGAAGCTAAGCGGCAGTTCCACTGGAACGATCGCTTCAGAGATGAGGTGGCCCGGGCTATGAAGGAGCACGAGGTAGGTGAAGACACTTGCGAAGAGCTGGACAAGCCGTTCACGCAAGCGGAGGTCCTTGCAAGGCAACGTGCCCTGAATAACCACAAAGCTTGTGGCGAGGACAAAGTGAAGAACGAGATGCTCAAGTATGGCGGCGCCTACATCAATGGCTACTTAACGCAGTACTTCAACTGGATTCGAGAAGCCGAGAGGACTCCAAAAGCGTGGGGCAAGGGAATCATCGTCAATATCCCCAAGGGTGGGGATCCTACGGATCCTGACAACTGGAGGGATATCTCGATTATTAGTTGCCTTGGTAAGCTGTATCTGTCCTTATTAGCTACTCGTCTAACGCTCTTCGTGGATGGCCCGGATAAGCTACGTCCAGAGCAGGGAGGCTTCCGCCCGGGGCGTCGCACTACGGATCAGGTCTTTACCCTTTGGCAGAGGTTGAAGGGGCGTCAGCAGCAGAAGCGGGAGTCGTATGTCCTGTTCGTCGATCTACGCAAGGCTTTCCCGTCTGTTTGGAGAGATGGCCTATTTGAGAGGCTCTGGAAGCTGGGTGTAAGGGGCAAGTTCTGGCGCACGCTACGCAGGTGCTACGAGCAGACTTCGTCGCAAGTGCTAGTTGATGGAGCACTCACCCCCGAAGTACTGGAGGGTGTAGGCGTCCAACAGGGGTCCCCTCTCTCTCCCACACTCTTCAACGTCTTTATGGATGAGCTGTGTGATCGGCTGGCGAGTGCCCTCAAGATCACGGATGTGAAGCGGCTGAACGACATCAAGGCACTTCTATACGCGGACGACGTGGCCCTCATCGCTCACAGTCGCACCGAGCTCCAGAAGATGGTCAATGTTGTGGCCAAGTTCGCGGAAGATTACCGTCTGGAAGTCAACTTGAAGCCCGGCAAGACGGAAATCATGCCCATTTACACGTCGAGCAAGGCGAAACGACCAAGTATCAGGGAGCGAGGTGAGCCCGTGGTGTTGTTTCGCGGCCAGAAGCTTTGTGTCACCAGTCAGTACAAGTACCTGGGAGTGGTTATCATCGACGACCTGAAGTGGAAGGAGCAGGCCCTGCGGGCTACGCGTGTCACTGAAGTCGCCACCGCAGGTTGGTACTCTTTGTGGTGTGCAGGTGAGATACAAGCTAGGTATCGTCTCATGTGCTGGAATCAACTTGTGGGGGCCAAGCTGAAGTACGCCTTCGATGTCTGGCGTGCCCCCGTATCGCAGCTCACCAAGCTGGAGGCAGCAATGCTGCGCCCCATGAGGATGATTCTCGGCATCAGCCCTAAGACAAGCAAGTGGATTACACTCTTTCTGGCGCGCTCTTTGAGTGCGGAGCGTTTGCGGCGGGCGGCGCAACTGAAGTTCTATGGACGGCTGCGTGTTCTACCGGAGAAGCGATTTCCTGTCATCGCATCTCAAGTCAAATCCGACTGGACTGCGGAGGCCGAAAGCGCTATGAGGGACTCAATGGATCTACAACAAGGGCTTCAGGAGCTCCTAAATAGCTCAGAGAAGGACCTCGAGGGTTGGTGTTCGACTGTGGACAAGTGGGCCCTTCAGCAGGACGTCAAGATGGTGCAGCAACTGATGTGGGACAAGCGAGAGGCAGGCAGCGATCTTACTGATGGCCTGCGAGTCATCCTAAGACAAGTCTTGGGAACTAAGGAGTTCCCAAGATGGGTAGCCCTTGATGATGCGCATTATAATCTGCTTCGGAGAAGGTTGCTCAGCTGCAACAACCGCCTTCGGTTGTACCGCAGCAAGTTGGTCAGTGGCATGTCCCCTCGCTGCTTCTGTTGTCATGATGATGTCAATGAGTCCCTTGCGCACTTCTTATGGGATTGCCCCATGCATGAAGCGAGACGTAAGCAGCTGTTGCTGAGTATGCAGAGGCTCGGTGGCATGGCTGTGGGGGGTGCTGAGGGGGATGGAGGGAGTGAGGAGGGTGGTGAGGTCGTAGGCGGTGAGGTTGTGGTGGAGGATGTGTTGCTTGGGCGGGAGCGGGAGGGCTCTGTGCGGCAGGGTTGGGATGATATGTCGCCTGTGGATCAATCACGATTGTTTTGTAAGCTTTTTCAGGGGAAGTCGCGCTTCCGCAGTAACTTTAGGCTTGCTGCGTTGTTAGGGGTTACAGCGTTGCGTCCCCCTCCAAAGTTGGATGTGTTGTTTGGATCATA
Organism: Paulinella micropora; assembly: GCA_019918135.1. Taxonomy (NCBI): domain Eukaryota; phylum Cercozoa; class Imbricatea; order Euglyphida; family Paulinellidae; genus Paulinella; species Paulinella micropora. The sequence goes on from WBZZ01001535.1 coordinate 54,500, forward strand.
TGTGTCTGAGTGTTGGTCTGCTAGGGAGGGTAAAAGGGAGGAGCTTGGGGTGGAGGATGGGGGCGAGGAGGTGATTGACCTCACTGAGGTTCCATCAGCTTCTGTCCCACCCTCTCCCCCAAGTGATGTTGATGTTGCGCGGCGCGGCCGTCCGCGCAGTGTGGACGTCCTGGCTAGAGAGAGGGGTTCGGGAGCGCAGCGTAGTGTCTCCGAGTTCTTCTCTTCAGCTAGCACCCTCGCATCTAGCTCTTCATGCACTTCACAGCCCCCATCTGCCCCTGCTGTTGCTGTTGCTGCTATGTCTGTTTGGTGTTCTGACAATGCGTTGGGATCGGCTGACCCCGGTGACCCAATGGAGGCACATGTCCAGGATCTGGATCTGATGCTATAGTCTGAGGAAGCCTATTATTATTATCATTATTATTATTATTATTATTATTATTATTATTATTATTATTATTATTATTGGACACCGTGATAGTACAGTGGTCAAGTTCTACCATCTGGGCCCTGCCGCCAGTTCGATTCCCGTCGGTGCCACCAGTATTTTCATTGAACATACCGGTCCGTTTGGACCAGTATTTTCATTGAACATACCGGTCCGTCTGGAAGTGTTGGAACTGCCCTTGCGGGGGTGTCATTAGAGCCTATCGTCAATTCTTCGTACTCCCCTCACGGGTGAGACGATGGAGGCGCATGTGCAGAAATGCATCAGCCATTGACAGAGAAGCACTATTATTATTATTATTATTATTATTTTGGACACCGTGATAGCCCAGTGGTCAAGTTCTACCATCTGGGCCCTGTCACCAGTTCGATTCCCGTCGGTGCCACCAGTATTTTCATTGAACATACCGGCCCCCGTCTGGAAGTGTTGGAACTGCCCTTGCGGGGGTGTCATTAGAGCTTATCGTCAATTCTTCGTACTCCCCTCACGGGTGAGACGATGGAGGCGCATGTGCAGAAATGCATAAGCCATTGACAGAGAAGCACTATTATTATTATTATTATTATTATTATGGACACCGTGATAGCCCAGTGGTCAAGTTCTACCATCTGGGCCCTGTCGCCAGTTCGATTCCCGTCGGTGCCACCAGTATTTTCATTGAACATACCGCTCCGTCTGGACCAGTATTTTCATTGAACATACCGGCCCGTCTGGAAGTGTTGGAACTGCCCTTGCGGGGGTGTCATTAGAGCTTATCGTCAATTCTTGGTACTCCCCTCACGGGTGAGACGATGGAGGCGCATGTGCAGAAATGCATCAGCCATTGACAGAGAAGCACTATTATTATTATTATATTGTTATTATTATTATTCGATAGCATAGTTTAGAGAGGGGAGTATAGATACTTAGCTTTAGTATAGTTAGCTAGTGTGTGTGGCCTTCTATCAGTGAGCCTTTCCCTGTTTTTGTTTCGAGTATATTTCTTCTAACGGGAAGCGCTGCCATTTTTTTAAAATTTAAACTCTCTTTTTATTATTATTATTATTATTCCTCTTTTGCTGCTGCTTTAATTAGCTTGCTCTTTAAGTTCACATCCGAGGACAACAAACATCGGGAGGGGGCGCTCGCGCTCGACGTTGCACTTACAAAGTACAACAATTTCGAACTGAAGGCGTCCACGCAAGTGGAGACATGTGAGGGTGAAACTTCACCTTGTGCTTCCGGGTCTTTTCCCCTATAAGTATGAAAGATTTTAATAAACTGATTGTTTATTTTTTATTTGCAGGCTCTTCATTGTCTTTCCCATTGGTTGGCGCAAGAAGACTCCTGCGCAAGTCAATCGAGGTACTGTATGTTTTTCAAAATTCACAAGCTGCACATATTTTTTATACTTGGATGTTGCAGGATCGAAGCGCTTCATTTTTGCTGCGCGCGAGGTCGACACTGACGGCGATGGCAAGGCTGACGAAATCCAATATCAGCTCATGGGTTTTTTTGGTTTTAACCTTAAACACTCTTGCATGCTTGATCCGTCGCCGATGGACTTCGAGAAGCAGGTGAAGCCCGCGTGGCTCCTCTACGTCGGTAACCCCACGAACCCGCCTATGATTTGCAACTGGCGGAAGCGGGAGCTTTTGTTTCTGTACGAAGCAAACAAGGTCATTTCTTCTTCTTCTTCTTCTTCTTCTTCTTCTTCTTCCTCTTCTTCTTCCATTTTTCTTTTTCTTCTTCAAATACATGTTATTATTCTTCTTCTCCACCAGCTCCATCTTTTTTTTTTGTTTTGTTTTTGTTTTTGTTTTTGTTTTTGTTTTTTTTGGCATCTTCCTTTTCTTTATTTTGCATATTTACTGCATGCTCGCCTGAAGCGTTAGAAGAAGAATCAAAAAAAAGGGCCCGACTGAGCCTCGCTCTTCGGGCAGGCCAAAAAAACTGAGATTCGGTAGCAACATTGTATGTAATATGAAAAATGAAGGATGTATGTAATATTGTTTGGTTCTTTGTGCAGACTCCATCGACGTCGACGATGTTCCAGACGTTCCAGACGTCCCTGAAGAAGATGAGACCCCTGAGCCTCCTATGCCTAAGGGGTCCAGCAAGAAAAAGCCAGGTACTAGCAAATTTCATCTTTTTTTGTGTGCTTTTTTTCAGTGCTTCTAATTTCTGACGTGACTAGGCAAGCCGAAGTCCAAAAAGCCCGCGGTCGACGCTGATGAAGTGGACATGTCGTTGAAGGTATAATCTTTCCTACTCCTTCTTCTTCTTTTTCTTTTTTTTTGTGAGGGGGGGGGCCCCGGGGGGGGGGGGGGGCAAAAGGTCCCTTTGGGCGCCGCAGCATATAGTTTAGAGAGGGGAGTATAGCTACTAGCTTTAGTATGGCTAGCTAGTGTGTGTGGCATTCTATCAGTGAGCCTTTCCCTGTCTTTTTTTTTTCCGAGTATAATCTCTCTAACGGGAAGCGCTGACATTTTTTTTCAAACTTTATTATTATTATTATTATTATTATTATTATTATTATTATTATTATTATTATTATTATTATTATTATTATTATTATTATTATTATTATTATTATTATTATTATTATTATTATTAATGGACACCGTGATAGCCCAGTGGTCAAGTTCTACCATCTGGGCCCTGTCGCCAGTTCGATTCCCGTCGGTGCCACCAGTATTTTCATTGAACATACCGGTCTATTTCTGGACCAGTATTTTCATTGAACATACCGGCCCGTCTGGAAGTGTTGGAACTGCCCTTGCGGGGGTGTCATTAGAGCTTATCGTCAATTCTTCGTACTCCCCTCACGGGTGAGACGATGGAGGCGCATGTGCAGAAATGCATCAGCCATTGACAGAGAAGCACTATTATTATTATTATTATTATTTAGGGAGTACATAGGCCATCGGTCCCTTTCCATGTGTTGATTGGTATAAAGCTCCTAGAGTAATGTTCTATGCCGTCACTTCCTTTATTCCACCGATTGGTGTGGAGACTTTCCTTATGGAATGGAGGACTGGATGCACATGGCCTTTTGGCTCAGCAATTGGCAGGAGATACACTATTATTATTATTATTATTATTATTATTATTATTATTATTATTATTATTATTATTATTATTATTATTCTTTGTTGTTGTTGTTGTCGTTGCTGTTGGTTTGTTCTGCCACTGCCTTGTTCGCAAGAAACGAACGACTTCTTTCAAAACAACGGCGACCGGTATTGTATTCAGGGTAGTTCGTCCGCCGGCGTGTCGAAAGAAGTCGTTCAGGATCTTGTGAACAAGGCAATGTCAGAACAAGCCGCATCCATTAAGGAAATGCTAGCAGAAGAAAGAAAGTTGAGAGAGGAGGAAAGGAAGAAAAAAGAAGCGCAAGATCGGAAGGAAAAAGAGGCGCAAGAGAAGCGACAACGGGAAGAGGAGAGAAGAAAGAGGAAGAATTCGAAGAAGGAGAAGGAAGAGGAGGAGGAGGAAAGCTCAGAAGAAGAGAACGAGAGAGTGAAGAAGAAGAAGAAGAAGAATAACAAGAACAAGAAAAACTATGATGATAATGATAACAACAACAACAACAGCAACAACAACAGCAACAACAACAACATCAACAACAACAAAAATAGTAAGAGCGAGAGAGAAAGCTTGCTGGAGGATCTCATCGCGCGGATGGCAGCTGGCGCTCTGTCTGCTGGTAACTCACCTTCCACCCCCCAACGCGGCACCGGTCTCACCGCTCCCAGCTCACCTAACGCATGGGAGTTTGTTTTAGCATCGCTTGCGCTGACTCGGCGCTAACTTCAAATGCACGCACCAGGTAGTTTGCATAGCTTTCACTTTTCTCCTTCATATGAAAGATGTTTGAATTTGTTTTGTGTTTTTTTTTTTTGTAGTAGTGTAGTATTAATCGTAATTTTTTGCACTGGCAGGTTTGTTATGGTCGAAAGCGGGATTAAGAACGTTTGTCGCGTGCGAGAGTTAAACAAACTTTTAATTTAGTTAGTATGATATTACGGAGTTAGATTTATTATTTTTTTTAGTAATTAAAGAAATTTTGTTGTAGAATCTGTGTATTTTGCGTGGCGACATCGCACTTCTCTTCCTCCCCCGTTCCCCCCTCCCCCCCCCCCCGGGGGGAATTTATTGTAGGTAAAAGCAATGTTTATTATCATAATAAAGTAAAATGCTTAATGTAAACAAAGATAAACAAAACTAAAAGCAAATTCTGCATGTTGGGAATTGTTATCATCATAGATTCATAGTAGCCGGGACTATGAAAAAGGAGAAAGATTACCGTGTCGGACCGGTTCCTGCCCACCTCTAAAGATGAAGTTAAAGTGTATTACAATTAATAAAAACATGTTTTAATATTATTTTTATATGTTCTGCAATCAGTGAATTGATTTCCTTTCATTTCCACACGTTTTCAAAAAAGTCCATATACTTCATGGAAAATTTCGGAAAAAGGGATACCCCCAAGATTGTCGAATGTTTAGTTATATGAATGCTCATTTCTTTGAACTAGAAGGCGAAGGAAGGCAGATGCCGATGAGTAAGGTCACAATACCCACATAAGTGTTGGCAACCTCACACGGAATGTTCTTTTCAGACAGCCTCATGATACAAAGGGTGATGATGGAGATAATGATACCCATTTGAAACAGATACTTAATAAGTCGGCTGTCAGTTTTTCGCTTAGTCAAACAGCAATCCCAGCTGTCCTCGTATTCGTGGTCTAATTTTTTTTCTTCCTGCTTAGTTTGAACATCTAGCACACGGTTCTTCAACTCGGGTGTGAGGTCTTCCGTCTCTATGATTGGTGGTGGTGGGTGTAATCTAGGGGGCATTGGGAGGAAACACAACTGCTCGTATTTATGCTAATTGGTTGGTTTGGTCTTGTAATATATTAAGTAAAGTTTTATTTTCTTTTTCTAAATTAATCACTTTTTCCGCCATATGTTGAAAATCACTAATTAATACTGGTATAAAATCTTGGTATGATACTCCTTCTATGTTTCCTCCGCCGTCATTCGCTTTTATCCCGCTATCTGATACAAAATCTGGAAACACTTTTTTAACATCATCAGCGATTAACCCAAAGTTCTTTTTTTCTTTCTTCTCATCCGTTTTCCAATAATATGAACAGCAGTTGATTTTTAGTAGTTTCTCACAGCAGTCGTGGCAGTCTAGTGTATTAATATCTGATTTTAGTCTTCTATCTGAACTAGCTGACCAAGATGTCGCACCTGAGTTCAAATAAACATAACCAGAATGAGGGTCGTTAGCATTTGTAGAGGTCCAAGCATATAAACTTCCGCCACTATTACCGAGATGACAATAAGTTGAACCCCCATCCGCTTTCATAACTATTTGTGTTTCGGTAGGATATTAAGTAGGTCTTGGTCTGATAATTACATACCCATTCGTGCCGATTGTTCTGTAAATATCGCCGTTTGCTGTTATTGATCCTTTTGTCCATAAATTCCCATCGCTCCCTCTCAACGACATTAAAGCAACATCACTTGCATTTTCCCACACAAAACCGTGGGTCGTGTCAGCACCAGATCTAAATCTTACGGCATAACTACCAAATCCATTTCCTGTTGGTGCCGTTCCTGTTCCACTTAATGCTCTATTAGACCCAGATTGTGCCATATAAATCCCCCAGCCTGGATCAGTAATATCCCAAATATATATTCCTCTGGTGCTTCCTCCATTTGTTCCTCCTTGAATGGATATTTTCGCCCCACTGGTATTCGTTGCTGATGTTAGTGTGCCAGTGTATGTGATCCCCGCATTTGCCGTTAGTAATCCACTCGCAGTTAATGTTGTTGTTGATATACCCGCATTTGCTGTTATTAATCCACTCGCAGTTGCCGTTGTTGTTGATATACCCGCATTTGCCGTTATTAATCCACTCGCGGTTGCCGTTGTTGTTGATATACAAGCACTAGCCGTTAATGTAGTTCCCGTTATTGTTCCGCCACTTGTTATGTTGTTTGAATTCATATCCAAAGCACCATAAAACCGCATACCCCCTGCATTGTTAAAACGGACAATGTCAGACGAAGCACTTTTATTGTCCAAAAGTTTTGAAATATAAAGTCCCGCCCCCTTTGCATCAAATGCTACATTCGTGAATACATAACCTCTTTGGTCTGCGGTTCCGCTTGTAGCAGTGTTTAAAGTAAATAAGAAATATTGAAAATTACCTGATGTCTGTGAAAAGAATATATCTCCTCCGTTTTGGTTTAATATCCGTGCCCCGTTATATGTAATATTTCCACCATTAATGATGTCCTTATTGTTAAAATCGGCTTGGTTTGTTAGAGTTAGATATTTTACCTCGGTTCTCGTCCCATTGAATGTATTAATTCCTGTTATCGTTTGGTCTCCTGTTAGTTTTACATTTTGCCCGTCCAATGTGTCCGCATACCCTTTTGTCGCTCCGTCCATCGCTAATGTCGGAGTTCCAAGGTTGGCTATTTTGCTACTATTACAATCTAGCCCCGAAGCATTTACCCAACCGACAATCGCCCCATCAATAATGAAACTTATTTTTTTCGCATTTATTTCAAAGTTATAATTTACACCCGTGCCCATATCAAGGCATCCGATAGTTCCTATATTGGCTGTGGAGTTAAAAACCACGAATGTTCCTTTTGTTGTTGCGTTCGTTGAATTTCCAGTTATTTCAAGGGCACTGCTAAATGTCTTAATTCCTGCTATGGTTTGGTTTCCTGAGGTTTTAACCGCCGAAGTATCAAGGACGGAAACATCCACACCATCAACAAGATTCACATTTGTTATACTCTGGCTTCCCATATTTAGTCCGCCATTCGCTGTTATCGCCCCACAGCCGTTAATGTGGTTGTTGATACTCCCGCACTTGCGGTTATTACCTTTGAAGCCTTAATTTCTCCATTGTTAATCCTGAATAATTCGTTTGTCCCGCCATAGTAAAATATATGACTATCAGTTGAAGCATTAACATTATAAACCAAAGTTTGACTAGCGATACCAAATCCAAAAAACGCAGTTATTGATGGTGTTCCTCCGTCCCATAAGACTAATTTATTGTTGGCGAGTGCTTTTCTATCTATGAAAACACTTTTGCCTGCTCCTACTACCACATTGTCGCTTGTTGTTAATGTTGTTGTTGTTATCCCCGCATTTGCTTTGATTTCACTGCTAAATGTTTTAATTCCTGCTATGGTTTGGTCTCCCGTTAGTTTCACGACTGCGGTATCAAGGGCGGAAACATCAATACCATCAACATTGCCTACATTCGTAATCGCAAAACCGCCCATATTTAGTGCTCCCGTCATAGCCGTTGTGCCGTCCTTTGCCAGTTTCGTATCAGTGTATGCTTTCGTTGAAGCATCGCCGTCATAGAATGGTGCTGGAAGTCCGCTGATTGCTGTTGTGCTGTTAAAATTTAAAACATTGCCCGTTAATGTTATTCCACTCCCCGTGGTAGAAGCGAGGGTTATATTATGGACAAACCGACAATAGATAGTGGATATCCCGTTGCTCCACCTACCTCCGACGAATAAATAGAACCTATATTATTGTTGTAATTGAAGAATAACTTCCCTGTATTTAATGGATTTGAATCTTTTATACCCAAATAAGTAGTAAATATTTTGTTTCCTGTTATTGTTTGGTCTCCTGTTAGTTTAACCACGGCCGCATCAAGAGCAGAAACATCAATACCATCAACATTACCGACATTTGAAATAGCAAATCCTCCCATATTTAGTGCCCCCGTCACGTTTGCTGTTCCGTCTAATCTAAGAAAAGGTGAGTTTGTGTTTCTCCATTGTCCCGTGCTATAAATTAGCAGTTGGTTATCGGCGGGTGTGCCTGTAATTAAAACATCGCTGTGTGTATTAATTGAGCCGTCTGCTGACACTTTATCATTATTGTCTTCGTGCTCTGATATCCAAGTATCAACATCTTTCGTATTTAATAAATTAACTCCTGTTATATTCAAATTACCTCCCATACTAATGTTGCCGAATTCATCAACATTTATCGGAAATGTTTTATTTACCCAGTTTATTGAGTTATATGTGAGATAACTATTAGTGGCTATTGGTGCGGTTATGACGACATCTGTGAGTGTATCAATCGAACCAATGGTTGTATTTCTCCATTTACCATCTACATCATTATATGTTAAGTATTGCCCGACCGTTGGTGCGGATATGTTAGTGTCTATCAAATTGTATAGACTGGTTTGGTGCGGATTACTTGTATTAGAACGGTGTTGAGTTGAGGCTTTAACCTCGTCATTGTCCCTTACTCGTTGCTCAGTGTAGTATAAACGGCTTCCTTCTTTGATGTCTGATGTTGATTTGGTAGATAATCTCGCATCAAATCGGCCGTCAGTGTAATAAAGATTTACAGGGTCAGCATCTTCTGGTATTCTGTCTGTATTAAGGCCTACTATGTTTGTATTAGTTAAGTCTAAGTTTGCGATTGAAAGACTATCTGTGGAGATTTCATTCAATCCTAATAAACTTTTGTATTGGCTCATTAAACCGCTATATAATTAGTTTATTAATAAAAACTAAATAATATTATTTTGTATATTAATATAAACAAATAGAAAATGCCGAGAGGTAATAGAGAGGTCGCGATGAAGAATCTTGAAAAGGGTTGGGAGGCTAAGAAGCAACAGGCTAAGCAAAGAAAGATTGAAAGGGCTAGGGAATTACTCGCGGAGGAAGAGGCGAAGAATGCGAAAGAAATGACCAATGACGAAAAGATGGACCACATTACTAAGAAGCAGTTGGCTAAGGATATGATTGATGGAAGAGACGGCGAAAAAAGTGAGGAGAGCAGTTCGGATGAAGAGGTAGAACACGATATGATTGATCTCTATCCAAGATGAAGCTTAAGACCAAACAAAAGAAACCCAAAAAGAAAGAGGTAAAAAAGAAACTACCCGAACTAGAAGAGAGTGAGGATAGTGAAAGCGAAAGCGAAGAAGAGGAAGAACCAAAACCTAAGAAAGGAGGAGGGAAGAAATCATCGCGGGTAAATGTGAATGTTTATGCGGGACAACCACAAACTAAAAAAGAAAAAAATAACGATATTGAAAAGACGTTTTTGAAGTTCTAAAGTCCGAATGTGAATAAACCAATTGGTGTTCTTTTTGCTCTATAAAGTTTTTCTTTTTGTTTATTTTGTTGTCTATATTGCTTTTGCCGTTCATTAATTGCTTCTCTATTTAATGATCTGAATTGATTTTGTTGATCCCTGATTTTTTTCTGTTTGCTTCACGATACAGCCTTGTATATTCAATAATGTATTCTTTTTTAGTTTCACGATATTGCTTCATATATTTCGTAAGTGTTTCTTTATGTTCCATACGATACTGTTTATTATATTCTTTCATTTTTCTTCCTGGTATGAATTTATTGACACAATCAAGTTCTCTAATTAATTCACCTTCTCGCTTTTGTAATTCCATTTTGTTATTACAAGGAAACTCTTCAATAAGTTCAATATAAGCATCATCATATTTAACGACTTCAAAAGAAGATGTAAATGAATAAGATTGTTTTTTGTTCGCCCAATGTTTATATTTTAATTTATGGTCATAAAGTCGTTTATGAAGTAATGTTGTAGTTGAACCGATATAAATATCATCAGTCTGATATGAACGAATAGCATAAATCTTTCCTTTTTTGTAGTCTGTCATTGTCCGCTTGTGTCTTATTATGTCTTATTATGTCTGTTTATTTAAATAAAAATTAAAACATCTTCTATATTATATAATGTCTAAGATAAAAAACTTACCACTAGATGTTCGTTTACACATTATGGAGTATTTATATAATCATCGTATGTATGACTTCACTAGTTGCTATGCGTGTGGATTAACTCTGTGTTTAGCTAAAAGACAGATTACAGCCATTGATGACAGTTTTGATTGGTTTTATATGTATGAGTTTTGTTCTAATTATTGTTTTGAACTAGAAAAAAAAGAAAGAACAATATATAAGGATAAAGCATTAGGTATCATTAAGTATTAGATGGACCACAAACATAGCAATCCGCAAAACAACGAACCAGGAGGTGCGGATGAAGATGAAATAAAGGAACAACAAGCATTAGAAATACATTACCAAAAAAGATTACCGACTGATAAATGGAATACGATATGGTCGGACAAACCACTTAAACAAGTATTTGTAGACCTAGCCGATATGTCCAAACTTAAAGACAAGAAAGGAAATAAAGGCTATGCTTGGATGTTGTTTTGGATTGACACTCACAGCCGATTTTTAATCATTAAACCCCTTAAAAACAAAACGGCGAAAGAAGTTTATTTGGCTTTAAAATCAATACCTTACACCCGAATCAATTACTACTGACAGCGGGAGTGAATATAAAGGAATGGTTAAGGATTATTTCAGAGAGAACAATATTGACCATCGGACGGTTGAAGTGGGCGACCATCGGGCTCTTGCGATAGTAGATAGGGTTATACGAACTATAAGACGGTGGCTTGACATTCTATTTGAAACTAACGGCAATTTTGATTGGCTTTCTTGGATTGATGATATGGTAGATGCTTATAATATGCGACATCATAGAACAATTCAAGCTAGGCCGATTGATGTATTTAAGGATGCAAATAAAAATAAACAACGAATTCAGCGGGACGGTCTAAGTGACGAATTTGAAAAAGGAGATAGGGTGCAAAAGGAATTGAAAAGGAATTTATTTTCCAAGGGGGGCCGACAATACAGTAAGCAGATTTACACCGTAGTGGGTCGTTCCGGTTTCAAATTAATATTAAATTCAGACGAACTAGTCAGCCCTCGTGAATTATTAAAGACCAAATTTGATAAACCAGCCGACGAAGAAAAACAAATTAACGAACAAGTTAAAGATTTAACAAAAGAAAAGAAAACAAAAGAATTATTAAATCGGGAAGATATTCAACCTGAGAATGTCAGGACTAGTCGTAGAGAAAGAAAAGCAAGAGTAATATTAGATTTATAAAATTCCCAGTACATTCCCAACTAGAAGTACATTCCCAACTAGCGACGTACGCCTCTCCAATGTCCAGATATCGGCAAAATAAAGCTGATTGACCCCATATTCTCTTTGAAATATTTATGGATGGATGTCAGAGAAGGGAAAACTGTAATATCATTATTATAGTCTCCCACCAAAAAATAACTCTGACGAATTGGACTTTTAACTCCTTTGTCAATTTCCACCGAGCGAAATAGCAATCCTTGGCCATTTTTGAAATCGCTACCATCGCGACTCATTTGTACTTCTTTGTGAGCACGAAGAAAACTCTCGTGAACCTGAACGATGTATTCACCTTCTTCTTTTTCTTCTTGAACTTGTTCTAGGAAAGACCAACCGACTGGCAAAGGGATTTGTTGTGGGGCGGGTTGAGCGGGGTCGGGGTCGGCTGGGGCTGGGGCTGGGTCGGGCTGGCCAGGGGCTGGGTCGGCTTGGGCTGGGTCGGCGGGGGCTGAGTCGGCGGGGGCATCCTTCAACTCGCCAAGCTGGGCCCTCCGCAGGATGTTGGCGATTTCGTCCATTGACCCATTATCTTTTAAATGACGAAATAGCTCGTCCTCCGCACCAGTCTTTTTCATCCTACCATAAATTGATAAGAGATAAATTTCTTTGTATGATGGGGGGCTTTCGCCCGATTTTTTTTGGGATAAAATATAGACACATTATTTATATAGCCCTATGTGCCAAGGGGCGAAGTGGGTGAGCCACTATTTACACTTTCTCTTACACATTTATTCATATTAGCATCACCGTTCGTTTTCATCATAATATGTAAATCATAATCAGAATATTTTATATAAGATTTATTAAAACTCAACCTCTCATCTACTATCCCCATTCTTATTTTATCAATAACATCTCTTTGATACTCATATCTATTTTCCCTTTTCCAGGCATTAAACAATTTTAGTTCTTAATTCGTTCTTATTATGTCATTTTTTCTTTGTAAGTTGGCCATCCTATCTTCTTCCACATATAAACTTTCTTGTTCCATCTTCCTGATAACTTTCATATTAACAACCTCTAACTTCACTCTCTCTTCATTTCTTTTTCTCATTAAGAGATCTATTTCTTTATTCAACTTATTTATTTTTTCTTCGGAAGCTATTTTTGTTCTAGTTAACTTATCAACTCCGTGTTTATTTGTTTCGTAAATGAATACATAATCATCAACAGACTTATTTTGTTTGCTTATTAGACTTTCACTCATCTTACCTTGGTCTGGTTGGGGCAGGGTTCGGCTTTGGAACTTCTCACTTTTTGGATTTTCTGAATTCTGAGAGAATGAAGTGCCGACGATTTTTGTCGCTGGGAAAAAGGTTTAGGTGGGCGGTTTCTGTCTTTTATTTCCATTTTTCATTTTTTGTTTTTAGTTATTCCATATAATTCATACTTGGACCGTTTGGATTATTTTCTAGATGTTCTATTTCTATCTTTCCTGGTGAGTGGTTTGAAATGCCTTTCTCGTTTTGGCGGGCCGGTATGGCTACCGCAAAAAATTCTGTTCTTGGTTCTGCCATCATTTGTTTTCTTTTTTCCTAATTTTCAGATATGTTATTTTTGGTGGTATTGTGTTTTTTGTTATTATCAATGTGGTGTGTGGTTTTTGTTCCATTCCATATTTCCTTATTTCTATCATATCATAGTTTTATTTATGTTTCTTTTTCCTTCTTGCTTCCTTCTTGCTTCCTTTTTGATTTCTATTTGATTTCCTCTTGTTTGGTGATTTTTGGTGATTTGGTCTGAAAAGACCCTTTTTTTTGAGGGCATTTTCTTGAAAATGACCCTAAAAAAAGGGTAATCATCTTCTTCAGGGGGGGGGGGGGTGACACTTACCTTCGTTTTCTGTCGAGCCTAGGGTAAAACAACCAACAGCAGGCTTAGCCGGTCCACACTTTGCACAACGGTAAAGCAAGTGCACCAGCCACCGGTCACCGTTTCTTCTTCTTTTTCAGACGGGTTTTTGGAGGTTTTCGCCCTCATTTTCTTCGCTAACTTTTCTGAGCCGATTCTTGCGGCTCTCAAAAAACACCGTTTTTACGGAACCTTTGCTCGTCCTTTTACAAGGACTGAGAAAAATTTGCACAGGCAGACATGCCTTTTCATCTATCTGCTTCTGTGTAACTTCCTCTGCAATCTTTCGCTTTTTACAAAAATCGCAGCATTTGTCATAATAAACATAAGTCTTGAGGTCAGTACTTCACTTACTGATGTCGGAATTTTCCAGGCTGACACCTAGCTCAGGAACATAAAAAATTTCAAGCACACAATTATGTTTGCGAAAATTATTCTGTTCTGTTCTGTTCTGTCTGTTCTGTTCTGTCTGTCTGTGTCTGTTCTGTATGTCTGTTCTGTCTGTCTGTTCTGTCTGTCTGTTCTGTCTGTCTGTTCTGAGAAGATAATTACACTTTTCGTGCAGGTATTTTTCAAGAAAAATACCAGCACGAAAAGTGTCGTTAAGTCCAAAATCAACAACAAAGAGAAATGATGTAAAAATCGAATAGAAATCAAAAAGGAAGAGAAAAGGAAGAGAGAACCTTAGCAGGATCCATCACCCACCTCCATCGCAAAGAAAAATAAACCTACCATCACACATACTGTATGAGGTAGGGTTTTTAGACTCTCCCACGACTTTATAATTTTTCAACTATCGCTTACGAGGATGCATAAGAAACTTTTCACTCACGAGGATGCATATAAACTTTTCACTCCGATGATGCATATTAAACTTAAAAAATCAATTAACTGACCTCACCGTAATGCCCTGTTCATATTCTGGCTACCCTCATTTAAGTATTTTACCATCAAACAAGCTTTCGTAAAGGTAGCACCCTTTTCAATGAGTGCTTCAATTTTTTCAATCTCTTCACTTTCAATCATTCCTCTATTCTGCTTCTTCCAGTGTTTCATCAATCTTCTTTCATCAATCTGTCTCAATCTCTTCTTTCTTCTTCTGTTTTTCATCAAGTCTTCTTCAATCTAGTCTTGTTCCTTCTTCTTTTTAATCAAAATTTCGTAAATCGCTACAAGTAGTTCTTTCTTCTTCTCCAATTCCTTCTTCATCTCCTCAATAATCTTTTCATCCTTCTCAATCTCTTTTATCACTTTTATTTTCATTTCATTCTGTCTTTTCGGAGAATATTTTCCTTCATCAAATTGTTCCATCCAATCATCTTTTCCCTTTACGAAATCTGGAATAAAGTTAATTTACATAATATGAGGGAATTTTTTTGCTCACGAGTGAGGTCCGCGACAAAAAGACGAAAAACGAAGCGAGAGAAAAAAACAGCGGCTACAGTTCTACAATATTTGTAGATTTGTAGCAAAAAGTGAAAAAACCCTAATTTCGCCCGCAATTTTCGATAAAAATTATTGCGATGACTGTTTCTGCCCGAATGTTCCCTAAATAAAAAATGAAATTGCTAAAAAAAACCGTTAACCTAAACCAAAACTGGGTGCTTGTCGGTCTCATTCCCTCAAAATCTCCAGAGTTGAGAAGCGGGATGGACGATTTATCAGCCGCCTTGGAAGGAGTGAAGTTTGGCGAACCAGCCGAAGCTCAACCCGACGAAGCTCAACCCGCCCCAGCTCAACCCGCCCCAGCTCAACCCGCCCCAGCTCAACCCGCACCACAACCATTCTATCCACCACTCGGTCAGTCTTTTCTTAAATAAGTTCAAGAAGAAAAAGAAGAAGATGAATTCATCGTTCAGGTTCACGATAGTTTTCTTCGTGCTAACAAAGAAGAAAAGTTGAGTCGTGATGGTGGCGAGTTCAAAAACGGTGAATGATTAGTGTTTCGTGCAGTGGGAATTGACAGAGGAATTAGAAACCAGATTCGTCAGAGATTTTTTTGTGTGGAAGACCATGATAATGAGATTACGGTTTTTCCATCTCTGACATCCATCCATAAATATTTCAAGGACAATATGGAGTCAATCAATTTTATTTTACCGATAGCTGGACAATGGAGACGACGTTAGTGGGAATGTACAACGAACTTCATAAATCTAATATTACTTTTGCTTTCCGTTCTCTTTTACTTATCCAGACATTTCCCTCATCAATGTCTTCTCTCTTTAACTGTTCTTTTGTTTTCTTTTCTTTCGTTATTTCTTTTAGTTGTTCTTTTATTTGTTTTTCTTCATCACCGGTTTGTCGAACTGAGTCTTTAATAATTCCCGGGGGCCTACTAGCTCATCCGAATTTAATATTAATTTGAAACCGGAACGACCCACGACGGTATAAATTTGTTTACTGTATTGCTTGCCACCTTTAGAAAATAAATTTCTCTTTAGCTCCTTTCTCACCTTATCACCTTTTTCAAATTCATCAATCGAACCGTCCCGTTGAATTCGTTGTTTATTTTTATTAACACCCTTAAATGCATCTATCGGTCTAGCTTGAATTGTTCTATGATGACGCATATTATAAACGTCTACCATATCATCAATATAAGTCAGCCAGTCAAAATTACAGTTACTTTCAAATAATATGTCCAGCAATCTCTGTATTGTTCTTATAACCCGGTCAACGATTGCAAGCGCTCGGTGGTCTCCTATTTCAACAGTCCGGTGTTCGACGTTGTTGTCTCTGAATAATCTTTGATGATTCCTTTATATTCACTTCCGCTGTCGGTTGTAATGGATTCCGAAGTGTACGGTATTGATTTTAAAGCTAAATAAACTTCCTTGGCAGTTTTATTTTTTAGTAGTTTAATAATTAAAAATCGGCTGTGTGTGTCTATCCAAAACAACATCTGTGCGTAGCCTTTATTACCTTTCTTGTCTTTAAGTTTTGTCATATCGGCGAGGTCTACAAATACTTTTTTAAGTGATTTGTCAGACCATATCGTATTCCATTTATCAGTCGGTAATCTCTTTTGATAGTGGATTTCAAGAGCTTGTTGTTCCTTTCTTTCATCCTCATCTTCACCTCCGGGTTCATTGTTTTGCGGATTGCTATGTTTGTGGTCCATCACCTCCGGTTTTGGTGAAGCACGGTTCTAATACTTAATGACACCTAATGCTTTATCCTTATATATTATCTTTCTTTTTTTTCTAGTTCAAAACAATCATTAGAACAAAACTCATAAGTATAAAATCGATCGAATGTATCATCAATAGCTGTAATATGTCTGTTAGCTAAACACAAGCTCAATCCACACACATAGCAACTATTGAAGTCATACTCAAAACGATTATATAAATAGTCGGTAATGTGAAAACTGACATCGAGCGGTAAATTTTTTATACGGTCCATTAACTATATTTAGAACTTGAGAAAATTTTTAGATATATCATTATTTTCTTTTTTTGGTTTCTCTGTTTGTTGATTATAAACATTGACACTAACACGGCTAGACTTCTTACCTCCTTTCTTAGGCTTAGGCTCTTCATCTTCCTCCTCATCGCTTTCGCTTTCGTCCTCGCTTTCTTCTTCCACTTTCTATTTTACCACTTTCTTCGCCTTCTTCTGTTTATTCTTAAGTTTCATACCCGCAACCCGTCGGGCGACAATATCAACGAAGTCCTGTTCAACCTCTTCATCGCTTTCACTGCTTTCCTCAATCGGCTCACCATCTCTACCATCTATCATATCCCTCGCCAACTGCTTCTTAGCTGTGCGTTCCATCCGCTGCTCCTCCGTCATTTCTTTTACATTCTTAGCCTCTTCCTCCGCAAGTAGTTCCCTCGCCCTTTCAATCTTTCTTTGCTTAGCTTGTTTCTTCTTTGCCTCCCAACCCTTTTCAAGATTCTTCATCGCGAACTCTCTATTACCTCTCTGCATTTTATGACTTGATTATATTAATATACAAAATAATATTATTTAGTTTTTATTAATAAACAATTTTTTAACAAATAGAATAATGAGTCAATTCAAAAGTTTATTAGGTCTTAATGAGCTAGCTGTTGATAGTCTAAATATAACTAACCTTGATTTAACGAACACGAACATAGTGAGCCTAAACACAGACAGAGTGCCAGAAGATGCAGACCCCGTAAATCTTTATTACATTGACGGCCGATTTGATGCGAGACGGTCTAGAAAAAGCACAGGGGACATCAAAGAAGGCACCAATTTATACTATACTGACGGACGATTTGACACAAGATTTTCAGGTAAAACAACCGCTGACTTAAAAGAAGGCACCAATTTATACTATACGACGGACGATTTGACACAAGACTTTCAGGTAAAACAACCGCTGACTTAAAAGAAGGAACTAATTTATACTATACCGACGGACGATTTGACACAAGACTTTCAGGTAAAACAACCGCTGACTTAAAAGAATGAACTAATTTATACTATACAACCGCGAGAGCGAATACAGACTTTGACACAAGACTTTCAGGTAAAACAACCGCTGACTTAAAAAAAGAACTAATTTATACCATACAACCGCAAGGGCGAATACAGACTTTGATGCAAGATTGTCAGGTAAAACAACCAACAAGTTAGCAGAGGGCACTAACTTATATTATACAACAGCGAGGGCGAATACAGACTTCGACACGAGAATAGGATTAAAATCAATAGTTGCTTTGAGTGATGTAATAATAACGACACCATCAAACGGTCAATTACTTACATACAACGGTTCAAACTGTGTAAATGCTACTGGGTCATTAACTTATCTTCCATTAATAGGAGGCACTATGGCGGGAGATGTTAAAATGGGAGCTTCAACTTTTGCAACATACGTCGCCACACCACAGGCTATGACGAGCAATAATTCTGGCGGGTTTGTTGCTTCTGCTTCTAATGAATACAATCCTGCTTATTATGCTTTTAATGCCAGTCAGAACGATTATTGGACTACGGCTATATACTACAACGATACGACAGGAGTTTATACAAGAGTGCCCGCAACCACGAATACTTTACACTGGCGAATACATAAAAATAGATTTAGGAGCAACATATAGGATAAAAAATTATTATGTTAGGTCTTCGTCTGCTAATTACATTGAAACAACACCGAGCATTTGGTATGTGGGCGTAAGCACAGACAACGCGACTTATACATTATGGAACAGCAGGAGTGGAGAGGCATGGGCTTCACAATCAACTAAAACATATACGCCTGCTTCAAATGCTTCTGCTAGATACGTCATATTTATCGTGAATAAGACGGGGAGTGGCGGAACTTCATTTAGAAGTCAACCTCGTATAGCCAGTCTGTATTTTGATTATGAGACATTAAATTATGACATAACATTGATTAGAAATATAACTTGTGATACGATTACGACCAGTGGAGCAATGACAGGAACGACACTCACAGCCAGCGGATTGATAACGGCGAATGCGGGATTAACAGGAACGACACTCACAGAAAGCGGATTGATAACTGCAAATGCAGGATTAACAGGAAGAACACTCACAGCAAGCGGTTTAATCACGGCGAATGCTGGATTAACAGGAACAACACTCACAGCGAGCGGGTTGATAACGGCGAATGCGGTATTAACAGGAACGACAATCACGGCAAGTGGGTTGATAACCGCTAATGGCGGACTTGATATGAACAGCCAAAGCATTACAAATGTAAATCAACTAAATACTAAAACCGTGTCAACTTAGTTATCGGAACACGCGGCAAATAATGCAAAAGTATCCGCGGATGGGACGATTGATACACACAGCGATGTAGTAATAACAACGCCGGCAAACGGTCAATTACTAACATACAATGGAACAAACTGGGTAAATTCAACAAGTTCATTAACTTATCTTTCATTAACAGGCGGAACTATGTCAGGCGATATTAAACTTGGCGCTTCTACTTTTGCTATGTATACCGCCCCGCAGACTATGACAAGCAATAACTCAGCAGGATTTGTTGCTTCTGCTTCTAATGAATACAACCCCACTTATTATGCTTTTAATGCCGACCAGAATGATTATTGGACTACAGCCATATACTACAACGACACCACAGGAGTTTATACAAGAGTACCTGCAACCACGAATACATGGGGAGGAACAGCATACACAGGCGAATACATAAAAATAGATTTAGGAGCAATATAGAAAAAAAATTATTATGTTAGGTCTTCATCTGCTAATTACATTGAAACAACTCCTAGCATTTGGTATGTGGGAGTTAGCACGGATAACGCGACTTATACATTATGGGACAGCAGGAGCGACGAGGCTTGGGATTCACAAACAACTAAAGCATATTCACCCGCTTCAAATGCGTCTGCTAGATATATCATATTCATCGTGAATAAGATGGGGAGTGGCGGAACTTCACTCAGAAGCCAACCACGAATAGCCAGTTTGTATTTTGATTATGAGACATTTAATTACGATATAACAAATGTTAGAAATATGACGAGCTACACATTGACAACAAGCGGTGCAATAACAGCAAGTGGTTTGATCACGGCAAATGCGGGATTAACAGGGACAACATTAACGGCCAGCGGATTGATAACGGCGAATGCAGGACTTGATATGAAAAGCCAAAGCATAACAAACTTAGCCACTCCATCAGCATCAACAGATGGGGCAAACAAAACTTATGTAGACACATTAGACTGACAAAATGTGAAATTAACTGGAACACAGACAATTTCAGGAACGAAGGAATTCAGTGGAATATTAGCGACTTCTCTCGGCGTCCCGTGTATAATAGGTAGGAATACAAAAGGCACAGCTGCGACAGGGGGCTTAGAATTATATGGAACCAACAACAATATGAATGGACCACATATACAAGCTTTTGTTAATACGTCCGTTTATCCTACATTCCAATTATTGAACTGGGGGCAAGACAATATTCATTTGTATTTTGATTGTTATTATAACGGCACGAGCATATTATCTTCGAACACTTCATCAAATTTCCAAATAGCGAAATACGCAAACAAACTCAGTTTTAATTACAAAAATGGGGGAACACTCGGACAAGCGATAACAATGAGCGAGGCGATGAATATAAGCACGGCAGTACTAATAACCGCAAATGCTGGCATATCCGTTTTTAATAGCACGGTAGATATAAGAGGAGAAGCAAGAAGTGGGTCGCACGCATCTCCAGTAGGATTATATACCACAGCTAATCTTGGTGCAATTTCTGGCGGTATTGAATTTAGACACAGCAACGGGACACAGGGAGTTGGTTTTGGTTATAATTCAGTATATGCTGCGGGAAGCAATACTAATCAATACTTAAATTTTTATTCTAAGGGTAGTGGAATAATCTATGCTCAGAGTGCTATGACTTGCTCTTCAACACTAACATCATCAGGATTATTAACGGCGAATGCTGGAATATCAATAGTAGTAAGCGGTGGAGGGGTACAACGATAAGTCAGAGGTCAAGTTATACGAACCAGCCACTTATTCAATTGAAAGGAACTGTTAGTGCCAGTTATTCTTGTATATGTACTGATGGAAATTTAACATTCTTTAATATTTCAAACTCGAACGGAAATCCGAGTGTTGGATGGATTTATCAACAATTAAATGCTAATGTTTGGTCTTCTGGTTCAGATAGAAGAGTAAAATCAGATATTGAAACATTAGACTGCGGGGATTGTTGCGAGAAATTAATGAAGATAAACTGCAGTTCATATTATTGGAAATCAGACGAGAAAAAAGAAAGAAAGAACCGCGGATTTATTGCAGACGAGGTCAAAAAAGTGTTTCCTGAATTTGTATCTGAAAGTGGAATGAAGGCAGATGATGGGGAAAGCAACCTTGAAGGAGTATCATATATGGAATTTATACCGATATTAGTTAGTGCTTTTCAACACATGGCAGAAAAGGTAGTTAATTTAGAAAAAGAAAATAAACTTCTACTTAATACATTACAAGACCAAACAAACCAATTAGCAGAACTGAGAGCAGTCGTATTTCCTCCAAATGCCTCCTAGATTACATCCACCACCTCCAGCCGTATGGCGAACTGACACCAGAGTTGAAAAATCGTGTGCTAGATGTCCAAATTAAGCAGGAGGAAAAAAAATTAGATCACGAATACGAAGACAACTGGGATTGCTGTATGTCTAAGCGAAAAACTGACAGCCGTCTTATTAAGTACTTATTTCAAATGGGTATCATTATCTCCATTATAACTCTTTGTATCGTGAGGCTATCTGAAAAGAACATTCCGTGTGAGGTAGCCAACACTTATGTAGGCATTTTGGCCTTACTCATCTGCATTTGTCTTCCTTCACCTTCTAGTTCAAAGAAGTGAGCACTCAAACAAATAGATTTTATACCACGAAGCATCATTTGAACATATCAAAGGTTTAGCTTCATCAAAACTAACACACCAATCACTCATCGGCTTATACATACATCCTTTTTCAATACACCACACACAGCTTTCATTTTTTTTATTGCTATATCTCGAATAAAAGTCGCAGGCGGTCCGAGCAGAAATATTAATTAATAAAAAGTTTATGAGCATTAGTATAGAGGGCATCGCAAATGACTGATTATAAATATCAGCGGATTATTTTTCTGAGTAATGATTTTCCAGGCGGGGTTAATGGTAGCAAGACATTCGACAAAAAATTCAAATGAGCTTTACACCGACTAGAATGAATGTTAAGTTTATCCACTACATGAATAATTTAGCCGAGACGAAAACAAAAATCCTTCATATGGACCGCATCGGCATTATTGGCACATTCGCCGATAGCAACATCGCAAACATTTCAAATCTCAGCTACAACTTGGGGGTAGTAGGTTGGACCGATGGGCAATACACATTTAAAGTGCTTAAAACAGACAATGGTAGTATTGAGACTGGCCAGCTAGCTGGAAGAATTGTTATTTGTTTAGAATTTCTTGGCTAATATTTATATAAACGATGGAGAAAATCAATAATGTAAAAGTAAAACCAGTTAAGCAAAACGGAGATGGAGACAAGTTGGCAAAAGGATATAAGTTATTTGATGAACCGTTCGCTAATATTTTTCTTCTCGCTCGCAAGAAGAGCGGTAAGACGACCGCACTGTTCGAAATCCTGAAACGAACGACCGACAAAAAGACCCGCATTGTTATTATAGCCAGCACGATACACAAGGACCACATTTACAAAGAAATGGTTAAGCACTTCAAGAAGAAGGGAAACCCGATGGCTATATATACATATTTGAAAACGGACGGCTATAGTGTGATTGATTACGAGTTAGGCAAGCTGAATAAACCCGATGAAGAGAAGAAGGAGAAATTGTTCAGGATGGTAAAGATGAAGTAGAAAAGCCGAAGTTTCTTTATTTTGGAAAAGAAGAAAAGAAGAAGCTGGATGGAGGCAAAAAACCCCCGAGGCCGAGCAAATACATTACACCAGAAGTCGTGTTCGTGCTAGATGATTTAGGCTCAGGTTTAAGGGATAAGTTCGTGAGCGACCTGTTGAAAAAAAATAGACACTACAAGTCAAAACTGATTATGAGCTCGCAGTATCTAAACGACTTACGGCCTGAAGCTATTAAACAGCTGGACTACCTCCTTATTTTTCCTGGTCAGAGTGTTTATAAAATAGAACTAGTGTATAAACATCTGGACCTCGTCTACGACCTTGAATACTTCATTGAAAAATACCACGAGGCGACGAAAGAGAGGTTTAACTTTTTGTATGTTGATGCTGTGTCGGACGAACTGAGGCAAAATTTCAAAAAACGATTTTTATGATTTTATTATTAATTATTTTTTTTCATATATTATAATGGTTGTAAGAACAACAAGGTTTGAAGTCATTCCAACAGTCGGAAAAATAACAAGAAACGCAAACACAATGGCGGGCGGAAAAAAGAAAACTGGACACAAGAAACAAAAGGGTTGTGGGCAAAAGGGAGGGAAAATAAACTGGGAAAAGGTCTGCAATACATTTAGGTCTATTAATAACTATTTGAAAAAAGACAAAACAATCTCTCACTTAGCTGGAGCTTTGGATAGGGTTGGCGTTCCTTATGCTGACAAAGTTCAAAAGGTTGCGAGCGATATGGGATATGGTAAGCAACGAGGCCGTGGAGCACTTAAATTTTAGTAGGGACAAGCCCCTACAACCCCAGCGGTGAATCAAATAATATTAAAAACAGTTTTATTTTTTTACCTTAGTATAATTATGAATAAATTAGAAAAAGAAGGACGAAAGAAACTTAAACAACGACCGCCGAGGATACACAGAACGAAGGATGGTCGGCCATATATCAAAGTAAAAGGTACTAAGAGAGCATATCTAAACTTCGGAAAGAAGACAAATGACTTATCAACACTTCAAATCGTTAAGCTATTTATGAAATATTTAGGAAGACCGAAGAGGGCGAAGACAAAGAAGGAAGACAAGAAAAAAGTTCAAAGCTTGTCAGAGATTGAACAGAACACAAGAATGGCTATTCAAGACCACTTAGATAAACTCGAGCAGGAGAAATATGAAAAGATAGAATCCATAGACAAGAAGGAGAAAGCGGACATTGAAGAAAAAGACCAGGAAAGGAAGAGGCAACACCGCAAAGAATTAGCCGACGTACAAGAAAGACAGGATGAAAAGGACAGAGAACTCAGGAAAGAGAAACGAATTATTGAGGAATTACGGAGAACTAAGCAAGGACTATTAACAGCACCCATTGAAAAAAAACGCCAAAAAAACACACTCCAAAATCATCTCCAAGCGGAATAACTAATATAACTGATGAAGTAAACAAGCAAGAAAAAGATTTGAAAGACGAAAAGAGAAAAAGAATTATTGATGCTATGTTTACAGAGGGTATGAGATTAAAACGAAAAAATACTGGAAAACCTAAAAATGACTCTGTAGTATCCAGTCTCATAAAAGCAGGCATTGATATTAAAATTGTAAAACCAAAAGGCAAAAAGAAAAATTATTCAGAGACGTTGAAACAATGGTTATACATTCAAAAATTTACCGAAAACATAACTTCTCCTGAGGACGGCTGGGACAAACTAGATAAACTTCTAAAAGAAAAGAAAGCGCCACAGACAAAAAAACCTCCAACCACACCGCTACCCCACCCCCCAATGAGCAGACCCCTAATTCACCAGAGGCTAAACAGCTAATATTTGAGCTGACGCAGGGACAAGCACCAGCACCCCAAGCAGGCCAACAACAAGCACCACAAGCAGACACACAACCACCACCAGATACACAACCCACAACAGACACACAACCACCACCTTTAGAAAATGACACTCCTCAAGATGGAACAGGCAGAGGTTTAATGACGCACGAAATAAATGAGATTATGAAAAAACATAAGTGGTTTCTCGGCACAGTTCCCAGCGACCAGCTCAACACTTTGAACCCAGGAAGCAGAAAGCGATACGGTTTCATAATGAACTTAGACCGCCATAACCAAGGAGGCTCGCACTGGATAGCAGTTTGGATTTCTTTGAATGGAGACAGGGCTGTTGAGGTTTATGACCCGCTAGCCGAATATGAGCCGACTGAACTTTTCCAACATCAAATGAAACAGCTGTTAGATAAAAGCCGTCTGATAGTTATTTATCAATGAAGGTTAATCAAGTTAAACAACAAAGCGACACCTCAGGTACTTGCGGATGGCACTCAATGCGGTTTCTTTTAGAGCGGGCGAAAGGAACCCGTTTTAAATTTGCCAGTGGATGGACTGATTTGAAAGAGAAGGAAGCGGAGAAGTTGAAAGCACAGAATGGCTACGGCTTTGACACATTCATCTAACCAATTAAAACAAAAAAATATTTTCTAATATATATGAACCTTTTTTAAAAAAAGCTTCACCAAAAACCCGGAGGTGCGGAGGCGGAGTCTCTGCAATGGATTGTCGCGGAGGCAGGAGCTCTAACATTTACTAGCAAAAATAGGATAAATGGCACGGATAGCGATTTCACTCACTCCATCGATATGAAGGGGTTAGACAACCCGACACATTGTAAAATACTTCATATCTATGTGCCGAAATCATATTACTCTGTGGCAAGTCCTTACAACACTTTTACTCTGAGTGAAGATGGCTATGAGGCACTCATTACGATACCCGAGGGAAACTACACAATGAACAACTTAAAAAATAAGCTGGCCGAAGTGCTAACCGCAGACAGTCCAAACCATTACACATACATAATAACTAGCAACAACACGAATACGGACCCAGAAGACGGTAAGCTATTATTTACCGTAGCAGGCAACCTAGGAATTCAACCGCGGTTTATATTTGACGGCGAAACTCGCATCCACGAAGTAATGGGTTTTGACCGCGACTCAACATATTTATTTGCTAATAATACACTGAGGTCCCCACATGTCATAATATTGACTGGCGAAAAAACATTGTATCTACAGTCGGACCTCATCGGCGAAGGCGATAACCACGTATTACAGGAAATATATACCGCTAACGAAATCCCGTTCGGCTCTGTTATCTACGATGGAAGCGGGTCGGAGTATGGCAAAAGGCTGTCCGCTAATTCAAACAATGTTTATCGGTTTTACTTGACTGACGAAAACGGCCAACCCATTAACCTTAACGGTCTCGGCGTCGTAATGACATTGTTAATTTATCGCGAGACGAATTATTTTAATTTATTTACATCATTTTTTAATTTGTTGAAATCTCGTTAATTTAATTTTTTTTCTATTTACAAGATATAGAACCACAAGCAAAAAAAAGAAAAAATGTCAGTCCAATACGGCGGCGAACTTGTCCATCAGTCCAAGGAACTGCTCACTGGAAAGTATGAGTTGAATAAACTCACAAGCCGTGAAGGGTCGGCGAATATTACTCTCACCACAGCGGGAGGAAATGAGAGCACATTTGAAATCCCTACTCGCCCTTTGAACCTCGCGAGGTCTGTGTTGCGATTTACTTACACTCCTGCAGCATCGGCAGGTTATAATCGTATTTTTATGGATTGTTTAAGTATGATTAGAACAATTGAATTCCGAACCCGAAACGGTTTGTATTTGTGCAATCTCCAAAATGTCGGCAACTACACGAAGATTGTATGGAAGCCTGAAACTTGCTATCAAAAATTTATGGCGCTTGAAAATCACGGGGCGGGTCAGTCTAGTGGAGGTATGCTCCAAAAGTGCAATGCCCCAACTACATTTGCAGCAAAAGCAACAAGTTATGCTAGAATTAATTCTATGAACACTGCGGCGGTTGCGGCGGTTGGAAATGTTGCCGCACACACAGCACTTAATACAGCAAATACTTATACTGATGCTGCAGTTAATGAGGCAATTACCGACCTTGAAGGAAAAATCAACACAGTCAAAGACAACCTTTGTGCCTTATCTACTACCATACAGGCCGAACTGGCTGATGCCTTTGACCATCCTGCTATTACTGCTCGTCGTCATAATGACTTGCTCGTTGCTAATGGAACTGGTAATGCTAGTTTTGTTAATGTAGCATATGAAGAAGCCAAGTATTTTGAAGGAGGAACTAATGCGACCGCTGACCCTGTTATCAATGTTAAACTTCCTTTGGGTATGCTGTTCGGCACTATTTTTGAATTGGATAAGACTTTCGGCTTCAATGAAATCCTTGACATGTGAATTGTGTGGGAAGGAACTAACCGTGCTTTCTTCTATGGAACGGATGCGAAGAGTGTTGCGGGCGGAGCTGCTGCGACTATTGTTGGAGCCACTGTTTCAAACTTAAACTTGTTCCTGTCCGTAGAAACCGACCCGAATGTAATTCTTGGTGTCCAGCAAAAGATTGCGGGTGAGGGCTTTCCATTTAAGATTGTATCTCATGGAAACAAAACCTTCAAACTCAACAACAAAACTATGTCATTAAGATGAAACGCTCGCAGGGTGAGAGAATTCGTCGCATATACACTTCCGCTTTCAACAACACTGAGAGCTCAAATACCGCTTTTGATAATGATAACAGGGCGGATGCTAAAATTATTACTTATTATACAACACTTGATGGGACCCGCCTTCAACAGTTTGATATTGACACTTCTGAGAATGAGGATTATATGATTTTGAAAGATAAGTTGAAGGGAAGTGCTATTTTGAATTCTGATGTCTATCATTACAACTGGTTCCATGTTGATACTTGGGACAACAACCGCCCGCTGTGTGATAAGGATACTGACGGCTATGAGGTAAGCGGTTTGAGTCTAGATACCGAGAGGCGATATGAATTTGTGTCAACTACCGCTGGAAACAATCTCAACCATTACACTTATGCTATTCTTCAACGAAGTGTGCTTGTTAAGGGAATTGAAATTATTATGTCTTAATTAATTTTTGAAAGTTAATTTATTTTTTTCTTACAATAATATACGATGTCCTCTCATCAGAGAAATTTGATAGCGCAAAATCCGGACGGAGACTTTATAAACCTAAAGGTCGGGTATGACGGCCACATTGAAACCAATAATATGAAAACCGCTTTCGGCGAAGCATTAACGAGTCAATTAACGCCCGTCGTCCAGGAGATTTTCCTATATATAATAAACACACGAATATGGACGAAGACCGAAACGAAATCTACCGTTTCATTTTCAAACAATATGGCGGAGTTGAAGACTCAAGCAGACACAACAAGTAATGCGGAGTTGGTAAGCAAAAAAGAATTAAATACAGAACTGGTATGGGTGTCCTTACTCGTTTCACAGCTCTATGGACTACAGATGAGACTAAGGACTACTATTCATTTATCGGTATAGGAGATAGTGCATTAATGATGGCTTATTTCTGTAAAGGTTATAATCAAGGAATGAATATTCTTCATTGTAAAGGTGGTGCTAGCTTCCGTTATAATCAAGCAGACTGGGATGACCCGTGCAACGGAACAAAAGATATGCCTGTCATAGACTTCACAAAAGGAAAAGTATTTCAGATTTCGTTTCAGTATTTGGGATTTGGTGCTATACGGTTTTATATTGAGAATCCTACCACTGGAGAATTTCAGTTAATCCACACTTTAAGATATGCTAATTCTAATTTAGGTGTGAGTCTGCGAAACACTTCATTACCATTTTCTGCGGTGATGAGAAATGATAACGACACAGGAATTCAATACCTTAAAACCGAGAGTGTTGGGTTATTTATTGAAGGAGCTAACAACATAAACACTAGTATAACGAACGAAGTTGAAGGAACCAAAGCTGCGACTGCTACAGAAGGACCTGTATTTAGTATTAGGAATAAAGCATTGTTTGATAGTAGCATAACCAACTATTCAACTGTGTATCCTACATTGATAAGCATCACGAACGAGGATAGCAAAACAATTATCGAAAAATTAGTATTAAATGGAACATTATGAACAGGAGCAGGTTTTGCTGATGTTGATACAAAATATTCTATTGTAGATACAAGTACTGATACAGACTCAAAAGCATCTGCTATAGCTGGTGGCACTACCCTTCTCAAGCTTTATATTACGAGCAGGTCAAGTCAAATACTCAACCTTAGAACTTATGATATTCAATTGTCGCCGAGTGATATTCTAACATTTACACAAAAAACACTTTCTGGAACTGGTGGCGGAAATGTTAATGTTATAATTAATTTTATTGAAGACCATTAATTAATTTTTGTAATATTTTTTTTCTAATATAATAATATAGTAATATGTTTTATCGTCGTAAGTTATACGTTGTTGGAGGTAAGAGGTTTCTTACAAAAGCATCTATCAAAACCCACATTAGAAGAATAATAAGCAAATATAATGATGGAGAAGTACTGAACACAGAAGATAGCGATTTCGTGCGAGACCCGATAACCCATAACCCAGGCATAAAAGATGGCATCATCGATGTTGAAAGTAATTTGACGACAGGAAGCAAACACTTTCGTGCGAATGGTAAGCCGTTTTCGTGGAATTGCTGTGTTGACCTCATAGGGCTTAGTGAATAAAAAAAAATGGCGAGAGTGATAAAAGATGCGAGCAGGAATACGATAAGACCACAAATACAGGAATATCTAGACCGCGTGGCTATTGATGTATTCGTGGAACCCAGATACATATGCGAAATAAGTGGCGATATATATGAGCGGGTTGATGTCCATGTAGACCATCACTTTGACATAATACAATTCAAAGATATCCTTAAACAATACCTTGAAGTGCATAGAGAAGTAGAAGTTGAAGACAACATTTTGAAAGAACCGCATTTCACTAAGTTTAGCGAATTCCACAAAAAGAAAGCAATATTGCGAATGATAAAAAAGAAATAAATATTAGAGGTAGTTTTTATCTCCTACGTCGATAGATGTAAATACTTTTTTACTTCATCTTTATTCTTAAAATAAGGCTGTTGAACTAGCCATTCAAGATACTCTTTGTCAATCTTGGCAACATCTTCAATTTTTTATGTATATATTTTCCGTATTGTAGAACTTTATTTGTTTCTTCATCTTCATTAGGAATTTCTCTTTTTGCTTCGGCTTCACTCATTGTATATATTATATAAAATGTATTTATTATAATCATAAATACTTTTTCAATTAGTCTTTATTTTGAACCCACGGTTGACGAACTAACCATTCAATATATGGCTTATCAATCTCTGCGATGTCTTCTATTTTTTTTCCTTTGTATTTGCCGAAATGAAACACGTCTTTCGGTTGAGAGGCTTTTCTTTCTTTAATAGCTTTAATTTCTTCGTGGATTACCTTTTAAACATCGGCGAGAGAAAATGATTTATTTTTGTTTTCAATTGAAAGTTGTTCAAACTTCTCGCACAGTTTCGTGAGGGTAGACATAGTAGAGTGTATATAGAAGGCAGTATAAAAAATAAAAAAATTAAATAAATAATATAGGAACAGTGCAATGAGTGAGTGGATTGTCTTCGTTAAGGCTTACTCCGCTAAACATGGTACAAGCTACGGGGAAGCATTGGAATAGGCAGTATAAAAAATAAAAAAATTAAATAATTAATATAGGATGTCCGAGTGGATTGTCTTCGTTAAAGCTTACTCTGTCAAACACAGTATAAGCTACGGGGAAGCATTGAAAAAGGCGAGCAAAGAATACAAACGACAAAATGGCGGAAATGCTGAGTTGTCGGAGGATGTCTATTTGTCTCGGTCAGATAGAAAGGGTGCTGACGGATGGAAGCCAGTCGCCAGCAAAGAAGAATCGACAGTGTATGAGAAAGATGGTAAAGCTATTGTCGCATTCAGGGGAAGTGCGGATAAGCGGGACCTGCTAACCGACGTAGCATTAGTAAAGGGAGTATTAAAAAGAACTCCGAGATATAAAGAAGAGCAGAAACTGGTTGACAAAGTCATAAAGAAATATGGTAAGGATAATGTAGAGCTTACAGGTCATTCATTAGGAGGAACGATTGCGAAAGACTTAAGCCGACAGACTGGGGTAAGGGCGACCACATACAATAAAGGCAGTAGCAAGAGAGACCTCATTGAAGGAGTGATAGACCGAGTAGCTGTCAAGGTAAATCCGAAAGGGCTAAGACCGCGAAGCTAACCACGAACTACCGAACCGCATTTGACCCCGTATCATTGTTAGGGGCGACGGCGGTAAATACTAAGTTAGTGAAGCCGACGAGGGGCGTTCATACGATTAGAAGCTTCAAAGGTAAAGGAATCAAAAAAATATATCCATAATTTAATTTTTGATGTGGAAACCGAGCGGGATGCTGTCGTTATCGTTAATAAACTCACGGCCCGCCCACTTATTCTCATTAACTTGTTTTTTAACATTCGTCATATGTAAAATGCTGAAGTGCGGGACTTGTTGTTGTTTGCTGTTTCTATCAATTTGTATTTTTTTCATTTGAAAGCCCTTTACATTTTCAATGCTACCGCCTTTGTCCATCTTATCATATACATCATAGTTTAGCTGTTGAGCATCTAAGCCTTTACCCCTAAAGTGAAAGTATCTTTTAACGCCGTTTTCAGCCATTTCTATATGAACCCCTTTTGATATGTGCTTAAGGTCGCCCTTGTTCATACCAGCGGTGAAAGCATCTTTCGTCGTAAATTCTAACATATACAATTTTGGTGCTATCCATATATCTTTTATAATCTTACAACCGTCGCCTAAGTTATTGCTTATACCGCCCAGTTGCTTATTACCCATATTCTTAATATGTCTCGCACATCTCGCGTGGATTTGGAGGCTGTCAGTGTCGGTATAGTAAAAGTCGTCTTCAATGCTTCTGTTCGGGTTGGCTTCCTTAATATACTTAGACATAATGCGACGGCTGTATGCAAGTATGAATGCCCCATAGTGTGAAGGCTTCGTTATGCTACTCTCTAATAAAATTGGATTACGAGGTAGAGCTGATATGCCGTAAATCTTTTCCTTCTTTATCTGTAATTTAACGATGTCAGTTATTTGATTACTACTCCAGAATTTCCAGTATTCTTCGTTAGTTTGTATATATGTTGTAATGGATGGTATTGGTCTCTGTGTCATCTTATAGTATAGACTATTCATAAACAACTTAGCCAGTAGATATTGCGGGCTACCTTTCTCCGCATTTTCCTTCGCCTTAAACATATCGTCTATGTACTTTTTGAAAACACATTCAGATTTTACAGTGTAGTATCCTTTATGAATACTGACTTCATAACCTTCAGCTACCATATCCTCGATGTCTACACTCGTAAGCCATTGGTCCTTCATATCCTCTAATCTCCATTTAAGAGAGCCCATGTGGTCTCGCTGTCCGATTCTGGAGTGTAGTATATTTTTTGGAGAAATGTAGTCAAGATTATAGATACAGATTTGAAGGTTCCGCGGGTCAAACGGTCCGATTGTTTCAACGATGTCGCCGACCATAAAAGCTAACAACATCGCGGTTGGATATAGAGAGACTACGTCGGCATCCACGAGATAATCGTCTATGTCGTCAAATGATAACTGCTTTTTCAAATATTGTTCATACTGAGCTGAAATGAACCGCCTCTTAGAAGGGTAAGTTCTTCCGCCGATAATCGCTTTTCTAAATGCTCTTTCCTGCCCCACCGTTGGAAGTCTTACTTCGTATTTACCGTTACATATTTTTTCCATATGTTGAAAGCGAGACTTGAAGTTGAGATGTATGAAGTTAGATTAACCTTATGAGCTGTAAATATCGTCGTGTTTATCTTATCGTATAATTCCTTCAAACCCATAACATCGTTTATAAGATAGTCCAGACATTCCTGCCTTGTCTTGCCATCCATATCCTCCCATCTCTTCGCCCTGTCGTGGTCAAAGTCTCCCTTAAGCACTGAGCACCCCATACTTTCAAGATTTGCTTTCAGACTTCCTTGAGTGTGCTTGCACATATCCCACATCTTGACATTTTCAAACTCTAAGCAGATGATAGAGCCGTTGTTAATTCTTGACGACTTAATCTTAATACCTCTTTTAATTAATTCTTGGTGTATGAAGTAGTGGTCAAAGTTCGCTCCGTTAAAACCATTAACATATAGAACGGGCGGTTTATCTTTCTTACGTTTCGGCTCCCATCCTTCTTTTATACGGTCGCCTCTTTTTATTATTTCGTCCACGAATTGACTTATACAATCTTTGCCAGCTATGTATTTAAAACCCTCAGAGCCCTGAGTATATCCGACTATGAAGCATTCGTGGATATCGTAGCCGTTCGCGATGGTTGTATTTCTAAATGATTCTAAATCGTAATGGAGGATTTGGTCATTGTTTATTTGTTCTTCCGTGTGGAGCTTAGTTATGATGTGTCTTTTACCATTCTTCTTCAATCTAATATCAGCATATTTTTTCCTGTTAAGATTGCATGTATGTTTCTTCAGATATAATTGTAAGCAGTCTTCGCAACGCTTCTTGAATTGCTTAACAAGTCCATAATAATGGTTATTTTCTAAAAAGATTAGTTTATCTGGTTTTTGTCCTTCTTCATTTGTGCTGACTGTTTCCTTCATTACGTGGTCTGTTATTTCGTATGTTTCCCCTTCTTTCGCATATTTGTTCAATATTTGGACTGCTATTGAAAATGGCATTGGAGAGTTTGGCTGAAGGTTGAATTCGGCTCTGACAATATTACAGCGGTTCTTGTTAATCGGATGAATATCCAGAATATCCTTACATAAGAAGAATAAACAGTTGTTGTTTTTACTTGGAGGAGATATTCTTACTCCTTCTTCAACCTTAGTTTTTTTATCTCTCACTCCTTCATAGCATCCTCCGCCGTTTTCTTGAACTATGGTTATTTCCACATATCGTATGGTTCTTTCATATCCATTCTCTCCGGCTTCAATATTGTTTATGTTGAACTCGTTCAGAGCATCCATAAAGATAGTATCGTATTGACGGAGTTGAAATGAATTAAAACTTTTCTTTTTTAAATAGTGGTCGTATCGCTCATTAGCTGGAGCGGTGGAGTATGTTATAGATATATTGACATCCGCATTTGCCGTCATCCCTTCCCTTCTAGCATATCTTATAGCGGGTATCCATACCTTCTCTTCTAGAGCATCAGTGTCATAGAAGCTCATATCTAAGTCCCTAAATTTGAATGTGAGAGAGTTCAGCCGGTTATCCCTCCTAACTTCGTACTCGTTTGCTCTAAACTCTCGACGCTTTGCTTCTCTGGTCTTAGCCTCGCGGAGATTCGCCCTCGTATTACTACGGATGTTAGATAAAAGGTCTCGGCGGTTTCTTTTATCTTTCGTTTCAACCCTTCTCAGCTTAGCCTTAGCCTGTAGAAGTTGAACGTATTGCTTGTTTAGTCTTGGTGGTAAAGGTGGTTTGGACATTTTTACCGTTATGTATATATAAGGTAAGATACTTTTTCTAAAAGTAATTAATTAATGTTTTTACCGTTATTATATGGCGCGTATGTCTTTAGATGAAAAATATTCTTACCGCGACAAAAAAAAATGAACTATATAGCGTAGACAGTTATTTTACTTATTTGTTCTTCCAGCTCCTGTATCTTCTTTTTGTATTCGTCTATGCTTTTGAGTTCTTGCTTTTGCTTTAATGCTTTTGCTTTTCTTTCTTCCTTTAGCCTTTCTTGGTGGCGGTAGTAGTATGCGAGAGCCTTCTCGTTATTCCTCTTTCGTCTCGCTTCTTCTTCGTATAGTTTTGGTCTTGGCATCTTCTATATTTATATTAATATGAATATATTTTTATAAATGTAAAATAATTAATTAAATTATTCCTTTTCTCTTCCTTTTTGATTTCTATTCGATTTCTACATGATTTCTCTTTGTTGTTGATTTTGGACTTAACGACACTTTTCGGGCTGGTATTTTTCTTGAAAAATACCTGCACGAAAAGTGTAATTATCTTCTGTTCTGTCTGTCTGTTCTGTCTGTTCAATCTGTTCAATCTGTTCTGTCTGTTCTGTCTGTTCTGTCTGTTCTGTCTGTTCTGTCTGTCTGTTCTGTCTATCTGTCGGTCTGTCTGTCTGTCTATTTCCCTCCTTTTCTTCCTACTTCCTTGGACCTTCCTTTACTCCTTCCTCTCTTTTTTTGTTTCTTCTCTTTCTTGTTCCTTCTTGACTTTGTACGTCATTCCTCCCTTTTTTTTTTCTTTTCCTTCTTCAGCTTGCTATCCTGCTTGCTTTCTTCCTGTGTTTCTCTCTATTCTTTCCTCTGATCTTTTTATTCTTGTTATTATTTTCCTTTAAAAGAACTTTACCATTACGCGCTCTCTCTCTCTCTCATCTCATCTCATCCCATCCAATCTCATCTCACATCATCTTTCTCTCTCTCTCTCTCTCTCTCTCTCTTTCTCTCTTTCTCTCATCTCTCTCTCTCTCTCCCTCTCATCTCTCTCTCTTTCTTTCTTTCTCCCCCCCCCCCCGCCCCCCCTCTCTCTCTCTCTTTCTCTCTCTCATCTCTCTCTCTCTCTCTCTCTCTCGTTCTCTCGCTCTCTCGCTCTCTCTCTCTCTCGCTCTCTCATTCGCTCCCTCTCTCACTCTCTCTCTCTCTCTCTCTCGCTCGCTCCCTCCCTCTCTCTCTCTCTCTCCCTCTCTCTCTTTCGCGCTCTCTCTCTCTCTCTCTCTCCCTCCCTCCCTCACCCCCCCCCCCCCCAATCTCTCTCTCTCTCTCTCCGTCTCTCTCTCGTAGCTGGCGAGGTAGGTAAGTAGGTAGGTACGTCGATAGGTAAGTAAGTAGGTACGTACGTAGGTAGGTAGGTAAATGGGTAGGCAGACACCTACGCTCTCTCTCTGTCTCGCTCTCTCTCTCTCCCTCTTTCTCTCTCCCTCTTCTTCTCCTTCTTCTTCTCCTTCTTCTTCTCCTTCTTCTTCTCCTTCTTCTTCTTCTTCTTCTTCTTCTTCTTCTTCTTCTTCTCTCTCTCTCTCTCTCTAGATAGATAAATTAGATTAGATTAGATTAGATTAGATTAGATTAGATTAAGTTAGGTTAGGTTATGTTAGGTTAGGCTAGGTTAGGTTAGGTTAGGTTAGGTTAGGTTAGGTTAGGTTAGGTTAGGTTAGGTTAGGTTAGGTTAGGTTAGGTTGGGTTAGGTTGGGTTGGGTTGGGTTGGGTTCGGTCGGCTTCGGTTCGGTTCGGTTCGGTTCGGTTGGGTTCGGTTGGGTTCGGTTTGGTTGGGTTCGGTTCGGTTCGGTTCGGTTGGGTTCGGTTGGGTTGGGTTCGGTTCGGTTCGGTTCGGTTGGGTTCGGTTGGGTTAGGTTAGGTTAGGTTAGGTTAGGTTAGGGTAGGGTAGGGTAGGGAGTAAGAGTAGAGAGTAGAGAGTAGAGAGTAGAGAGTAGAGTAGAGAGTAGAGAGTAGAGAGTAGAGAGTAGAGAGGTGAGGTTCGGTTCGGTTCGGTTAGGTTAGGTTAGGTTAGGTTAGGTTAGGTTAGGTTAGGGTAGGGTAGGGAGTAGAGAGTAGAGAGTAGAGAGTAGCGAGTAGAGAGTAGAGAGTAGAGAGTAGAGAGTAGAGAGTAGAGAGTAGAGAGTAGAGAGTAGAGAGTAGAGTAGAGAGTAGAGTAGAGAGTAGAGTCGAGTGTAGAGTCGAGAGTAGAGTCGAGAGTAGAGTAGAGAGTAGAGTAGAGAGTAGAGTAGAGAGTAGAGTAGAGAGTTAAGTAGAGAGTTAGAGTAGAGAGTAGAGTAGAGAGTAGAGTAGAGAGTAGAGTAGAGAGTAGAGTAGACAGTAGAGTAGAGAGTAGAGTAGAGAGTAGAGTAGAGTAGAGTAGAGCAGAGTAGAGTAGAGTAGGGTAGGGTAGGGTAGGGTAGGGTAGAGCAGAGCAGAGCAGAGCAGAGTAGAGCAGAGTAGAGCAGAGCACAGTAGAGTAGAGTAGAGTAAGAGTAAGAGCAGGAGTAGGAGCAGGGGGCAGGGGGCAGGGGGCAGGGGGCAGGGGGTGCGGGGGTGCGGGGGTGCGGGGGATGCGGGGGTGCGGGGTAGGGGGTGCGGGGTACGGAGTGCGGGATAGGGTGCAGGGTAGGGTGCGGGGTAGGGAGGGAAGGGATGGTTAAGAGAAGTGAAAGGGGGGGGGGATGGTTATATGTTTTTCTATGTGTATGTGTGTGTGTGTGTGCGTGTCTGTCTGTAGCACCGTCGTCTACGAGTGCTTCTTCCTTTTCGAAGGTAACTCTGCAGAAGAAAGGTGGGAGGGGGGGGGCGCAAGGGAACAGATGGAGGGGAGGCAAGGTGTTGTGTGTGTGTGTGGGGGGGGGGGGCAAGGGAGGCGAAGGGAAGGGAGAGGGAGGGAAGGGAAGGTGAAGAGAAGGGAAGGAAGGGGAAGGGAATGGATAGTTAAGAGAAGGGAGGGGAGTGGAAGCGAAGAGAAGGATGGAAAGGGACGGGAAGGGAAGGTGAAGAGAAGGAGGTGAATGAAAGGGAAGGGAGGTGATATGTCGTATGTTTGTTTGTGTATGTGTGTGTGTGTGTGTTGTGCGTGTAGCCGCATCGTCTAGGACTTCTACGAGTGTCACTGACAATTGGTCTCAGGAAAAACGTGCAGATATCTTGTAGCAGCAGTGGCTTTGCGACCAAAAGACGTTACTCGTCTCTATGTTAACTAAGTAAGTAATAGATAATTAGCATAGGATATCAAGTATTAAGGGAATTCATGGTATCCTATTTACTTACTTAGTTACATATTTTTTTAATAAAAAATCTAAAGCTGAGGATGCGCGGCCTGGAGAGCGCCGGAAGAGCTTTTAAGTTGCTTAGCAGTGGATCTGTATAAAAGGATATACGATGTTAATGGAGAAGCTTTCACGCAGGTACTGTTTAACACTCCTGTATGGGAGTCAATTACCGAAACTCATCGGTGACGGTTGGAAGCATAGGTTGTCTTGAAGAGACAAGAGCTAGATAAAAAGTGTGGAGGCAATTACAGTCTGTATCGGTCAACTAAAGTTATTCCATTTCAGTTTGCATGTTCCTTGTCTGCAGAAACAAAGGAGAAAATTCAGTGAAAAGATGATAAATTTTTTCTGCGATG
The DNA here is from genome assembly GCA_019918135.1 of Paulinella micropora. NCBI lineage: Eukaryota > Cercozoa > Imbricatea > Euglyphida > Paulinellidae > Paulinella > Paulinella micropora. The sequence continues at coordinate 92,327 of WBZZ01001535.1, forward strand.
GGATCCAGCATATAACATGAAAGATTTCGTCTCGGTAGCGGAAAAACAAGGTTTTCACCTTTATCGACATGGGTATCGGATATTTGAGGATGCTGGTGTTAATGACGATAAGTTAGTGTGGATACAGAAGACAGCACAAAAAATCATTAGTACCAGCACCGAACCTATGGTGCCACCTTCAACCAGATCACGTTGGATCTTTATGGGTATGGTGCATTGAATGATGATCAGTTTGTACCGAAGTGAGATAAGCCTTAGTTAAAAGAACTTCAGGAAACGTTGATCGCGATGGGGGAAAAACTTACTAGTGAGTAGGAGACATGCAGCACCGTAGTGCACTCCGTGTTCAGACTGAAGCTGGGGTGTATTCAGCATTTGACGAATTGGGGCCATAAGGTATGGAAGAGGAAGTGATGTGTGTGCACCAGAACATAAGTGAAAGTTCGTGTGGAAAACTGAGCATGAGACGTACCGCCATAAAGGTTCAGAGGATGTTGAGTTTGATATTTCGTCTCATCCGTGGCAGTGATGGCATTGGGACGGGGAGGCAAAGTTTGGTACATTGGTTGGGGTTAATCTTTATTATCCAGTACCGCAGTCCAGAAACTGCAGAACTTGAAGGGAAGATCACAGTCAAGCAAGGTAGCACAGATTCAAGGGGGACGTGCACAAAGCAAACTACCAGTTGCTATGATGCTGATTTAGCATATTGTGGGTGTTGTAGCATTGATTCGCCATTCGGCAAGATGGCAGCAGAAGCGTTCCCAATCCCCAAGACATTAATTGCTCACGATCAAACAAACTTTTTCATCGAAAAGTCAGATGGGTTTCCTGAGGAGTGTCTGCAAGAGCTAAATGCAAAAGAAATTCGTTCAGATGATTATGAAGATTTTGCGATTACGTTGATAGTATGAAGTTCATTGTGTCAGATGAAACCTGGTTGTCTTCAATCAGAATCTGCTACCCCCAAGCCAGGTGATTTGAAAGCTATTGATCAGCGCTTATGCAATCAAGATGGTTATGGTGTGAAGGACATCACACATTTTGCGTTTTATCTCGCTCGAGAAGTCACTTCTATGGAAAAGCAGCGTTAGAAACCGAAAAGGCCTCGCGATGAATTTTCAGAAAAGTCAGTATGTCGTTCTCGAAAGGCTACGAAGAAATAATGAAATACCTAATGAATACATGATACTTTCTTTTTATTTACAGTATTAGTGAAAGTCATTATTATTAAAGACTATAGTGTTAATTTAAAATTAAGTGTTTTAAACTGCAAAGGGGCACCCTACGCCAACCCCACGCTGCCGACCCCGCCTCGCAGCGCGGCGAGGCGGGGTCGGCAGCGCTTTGGTTGGCGTAGGTGCCACCCCCTACTGCTTCAGGTACACATGCCCTGCGGGCACAAACACCTCTCTATCTAAATCTATCACACGTCAGCTCTGCCGGACCCGAAATCTTTTACTCCAGTCAGCGCCCCTTCCCAGCCCAACCACAGCTAAGCTGGTCTACAAACCTCCCTCCAACATCAAACAAGACAAGATCTTTACGCAAAGATTGTTTTAATAGAATACTTGCCACTCGTAGCTAACAGAACGGGAATGGAGTAGTTCACAGAGTATGCGAGCGCACGAATTCGTGAAAGCATCTTGAACAAGAGAGGATAATATGTTAAATAGATAACCTGCAAACACATGACATTAAGTGACCTATTCCTATCGCACCCGTATCAAATAAACATGTATAGATATCCACTTATGATGTTATTGGTATTGACGTCTGCTTTGTTGTTATGTACACGTTGGGAAAGCATGGATTGTATGGCATAATAGACAATCATGTTTGTAAATGACTCTACTTCGTCAAATACTTGTTCGTTTCTATAATTATTCTCATTCACTGACGATATGCTCCTTGTTGTGCGCCTCGGCGAGCGCTGGCGTAAGAGTTCGGCATAAAAGCTTCGAAGTCGTTCCCCAGTGGCGAGTTGGGTAGGTTCGACAAGTCATCATGGCTCTGTCCGTTGCCTCCTCCCAGCTGCGGCAAGGGGAACATGCCCAGTGAGTTGCCCAATGGGGTCCTGGTCCCGCCGCCGCCTACTCCGGGCTTCATGGGGGAGCCGCCAAGGTTGCGGCTGCCGATGCTATGGCCACCGATGTTGGGACTGCCGTAGTAAGAGAAGCCGTTGAAGAGAGGCGTGCTGCTGAGCTGCGAAGCGCCGCCACGCAGCAGAGAGGGGCTGGGAGAAGCCGCGGGAGAGTCCACAGGACGCTCACTGCGCACACAGCACGACAAGAGAAACAAAACACAGCAAATACATGCGCGCGTGACCACACTGTGCACATACACGAGCATACATATAATACATGTACATATACATACATACATAGATACTGAGCGGACCTGGTGAACTCCTCGTCGAAGTGGCTGGTGTCCAGTTTGTCAGTCTGCCCAGCACACACCACACATTACATGTATGATGTATGTATGTATGTATGCATGTGAGAATGCATCTATCAATCCGTTCATCCATCCATCCATCCATCCATAAGTATCCACGTACGAAGGTTGGTTTGAAGGGCGCCTCCACTTCTTTCTTGGCAAGTTTGACCCAGTCGATTGTGCGGAAGAACTGATGGCGCTTGATCTCCTCCACACCTAGACGTATATGCATGTA
>WBZZ01001535.1:97500-100000 GCA_019918135.1 Paulinella micropora
CCTGTACAGCTCAAGGGCTCGGTTACCCTTCGGCTTGAACTGGGCGCGGGCACCAACCTGAGCGGATGGTTGGTGTGCAGCTTGTGAAGTGCTGAGACTTCCTGCCCGGGGTAGTATAGGAGGCTTATGGCTTTTACAGCTATGCCACGCCCATAGATTAAACATTATCTATCTATCTATCTCTCGATATCTCTCTATCTCTCTGTTTCTCTCTCTCTCTCTCTCTCTATCTATCTATCTATCTATCTATCTATCTATCTATCTATCTATCTATCCTCTCCCCTCCCTCCCCCCTCTCTCTTTTCTCCTCTCTTATCTCATCTCATCTTATCTTATCTCATCTTATCTTATCTTGTATTCTTATCTTATCTTTTCTTATCTTTTCTTATCTTATCCTATCCTATCCTATCCTATCTCATCTCATCTCATCTCATCTCATCTCATCCTATCCTATCCTATCTCATCTCATCTCATCTCTTCTCATCTCATCTATCTATCTATCGATGTCTGACCGCGAGGACGACTTGGGCGTGGAGTGCTTGCCGGCGCCGTTGACCTGGGCCGGCGGGTTGTCCTGTTTCTTGCCCGCGTTGAGCCGCAGCTCCTCCATCTGGCGCGACAGCTGCGAGCGAGGCTCCTGTGCATGCACATGTATATGTACATGTATATGTATATGTACATGTATATGTATATGTATATGTATATATGTATATGTTATGTATACGCAGATGTAGATGTAGATGTAGATGTAAATGTAACGTAAATGCATATGTCAATCTGTATGTAAAGTATATATATATGTATATGTATATGTACATGTATATGTACATGTATATGTATATGTATATGTATATGTATATGTATATGTGTATGTATATGTATATGTATATGTATGTATATGTACATGTACATGTACATGTACATGTACATGTACATGTACATGTATATGTATATGTATATGTATATGTATATGTGTATGTATATGTATATGTATATGTATATGTAAGACGTGTCTCAGAAGAAAGGGCCGGATTTTGATTCTCCTTCTGGGAAAAGGGGGAAAAGGCCGAGATAGCTGAATTTATTCCATATGCACAAATCACAGGCCTGTAGAAATAGTGTTATCTAAGCGCTATGTATGGGGCTTGAGCCCGGTCGAAGGAAGGAGAGAGAGAAAAAAAAAACTAGGAAAGATTCCTGAACTCTTTTGGGGCATCCGCAGATGGGATGTCCATCATGTTCGGTCGTCGTTACCGAAGGGATGTTCCTGAACGGATCTGAGTAGAAATGTCCTAGCATGCCCCAAAGATCTTCCACAGCATGTAGCATCCCCGAGCTTCAAGCTCTTGTTCCGTGTTGAATCCGAGATGAAAACATTTTAAAACAAACCTTGATTTTTTGTTGTTGAATTTTTAACAGTGCTTTTCGGTTCTTTTTTTCTAGGAAAAGAAGAATGAGTTAGGTGGTGTTATTCAACATGCACAAAGTACAGGAGACGTGTAAAAATGTGAGGCACCTATACGCATGGGGCTTTGGAATTTCTTGAAGGACAAAAAAGAAATGAAAAAATTGAGAAGTCTCCAAAAAATTTTGGACATCCCCCAAATGGGGATGTTCGTAAATCTCGATATCTTCCGAGGATGCCCCGGGATGTCCCTTCCGAGGGATACCCCGGAGTGCCAATACGAGTGTCAAAGGGCCCATGTCTCCCCCAGATCCCCAGCCCTTTCCAACTCAGAAATCCAAGGTCTCCAAACTCAAGAAGTGACCTACCCCAAAACAGTCCGCAGCGGCATATTTGATCTTTCTGTCCCAAGCAAATGCGCTGGGATATTTACATGATAAAGGGCATACGATATCTCTGACTTGCATGGGTACTGACGATTATAGTAAAGGTTAAGGGCAGTGTTTCTGGACAAGATTGCGGGAAAACCAAACTCGATTCTGGGGCTTTCTCAGCCAGAAAAAATGCTAACTTTTTTTTTGGTTGTTTACATCGCAGACAAGGGAGATAATGACCATAGTAGGTTGCATAAGAGAGGTCATGGATAGATGTATGTGCCCTTAAATATATCCTTACCTGCGTCCACCTCAGACAGAAATCAATGAAAAGGAATTTGAGGTGCCAGAATTTCCTGAATTTTCCATCAAGATGTAACTTTCTGTCTACATCGATGTGGAATGTAAATCATAGCATGTGTACAAAAATATGCCGTTTCTATGGGCCTGCAGTGTCTGTATATGGAATAAATCCAGCTATCTCGGCCTTCTTCCCAGAGAGAAAAAGAATCAAAATCCGGCCCTTTCTTTGAGACACGTCTTATATGTATACGTATATGTACATGTATATGTATATGTATATGTATATGTATATGAAAATGTATATGTATATGTATATGTATATGTAACATATATGTATATATGCATATGTATATATATGTATATGTACATGTACATGTACATGTATATGTACATGTATATGTATATGTATATGTATATG
>WBZZ01001535.1:110000-129442 GCA_019918135.1 Paulinella micropora
CGACCAAGTTCTCCATTATGATTTGGAAACATTTAGAAATAAAACCATCGCGGTCGGCTACGATATCCACGACTGCTACATAGTCGGATATACTCAGGGCTCTGAGGGTTTCAAATACATAGCTGGTAAAGATTGTATCAGTCAATTCGTGGATAAATTAATTAAACGAGGGAACCTTATAAAAGCAGGATGGGTGCCGAAAGATAAAAAAGATAAACCGCCCGTTCTATATGTTAATGGTTTTAACGGAGCAAACTTTGACCACTACTTCATACACTAAGAATTAATTAAAAGTGGTATTAAGATTAAGTCGTCAAAAATCAATAACGGCTCTATTATCTGCTTAGAGTTTGAAAATGTTAAGATGTGGGATATGTGTAAGCATACCCAAGGAAGTCTTAAAGCAAATCTTGAAAGTATGGGGTGCGAAATCCTCAAAGGAGACTTTGACCACGACAGGGCGAAGATGTGGGAGGATATGGACGACAAGACGAGGCAGGACTGTCTGGCTTATCTTAAAAATGATGTTATGGGTTTGAAAGAATTATACGATAAGTTAAACACGACGATATTTACAGCTCATAAGGTCAATCTAACTTCATATATTTCAACTTCAAGCCTCGCTTTTAACATATGGAAAAAATATGTAGACGGTAAATATGAGGTGAGACTTCCAACGGTGGAGCAGGAAAGAGCATTTAGAAAAGCCATTATCGGCGGAAGGACTTACCCATCTAAGAGGCGGTTTATTTCTAAGCAGTATGAACGATATTTGAAAAAAGAGATATCATTTGACGAAATAATTGACTACCTCGTTGATGCGGATGTCGTTTCTCTATATCCTACCGCGATGTTGTTAGCTTTTATGGTGGGCGATATACTGGAAACAATCGGACCATTTGACCCGCGAAACCTTCAAATCGGTATTTACAACCTTGACTACATCTCACCCAAAAACATATTACATTCAAGGATTGGACAGCGAGACAAATGGGGTCTCTTAAATGGTGACTAGAAGATATGAAGGACCAATGGCTGACGAGTGTAGATATTGAGGATATGGTGGCCGAAGGTTATACGGTCCGCATTCATAAAGGATATTACACTGCCAAATCTGAATGTGTTTTCAAACAATACATAGACGATATGTTTAAGGCGAAGGAAAATGCGGAGAAAGGTAGCCCGCAATATTTGCTCGCCAAATTGTTTATGAATAGTCTATACGGTAAGATGATACAACGACCTATACCTTCAATAACAACATATATACAAACTAATGAAGATTACTGGAAATTCTGGAATAGCAATCAAATAACTGACATAGTTAAATTTACGGACCAACAAGGAAAAGATTTATGGCACATATCGGGCTTACCTCGCAATCCAATCTTATTAGAGAGTAGCATAACCAAGCCTTCACACTATGGGGCATTCATTCTAGCATACAGCCGTCGCATTATGTCTAAGTATATTAAGGAAGCAAACCCGAACAGAACAATTGAAGATGATTTCCACTACACCGACACAGACAGCCTCCAAATCCACGCGAGATGTGCGAGATATATAAAGAATATGGGTAATAAGAAACTTGGTGGTATAAGCGATGACTTAGGCGATGGTTGTAAGATAATAAAAGATATATGGATAGCACCAAAATTGTATATGTTAGAATTTACGACGAAAGATGCTTTCACCGCTGGTATGACGAAAGACGACCTCAAACACATATCAAAGGGTGTTCATATAGAAACTGCTGAAAATGGAGTTAAAAGATACTTCCATTTTAGGGGTAAAGGATTAGATGCTCATCAGCTAAACTATGATGTATATGATAAGATGGACAAAGGCGGCAGCATTGAAAATGTAAAGGGCTTTCAAATGAAAAAAATACACATTGATAGAAACAGCAAACAACAACAAGTCCCACATTTTAGCATTTTACATATGATGAATGTTAAAAAACAAGTTAATGAGAATAAGTGGGCGGGTCGTAAGTTTATTAACGATAACGACAGCATCCCACTCGGTTTCCACATTCGCGGGTGAATTATAGATATATTTTTTGGGCTCCTTTACCCTTGAAGCTCCTGATTGTATGAATTCCTTTTTTTGGTTTCACTAACTTAGTATTTACAGCCGTAGCACCCATTAACGATACGGGGTCAAATGCGGTTCGGTAGTTTGTCCTTACCTTTGCGGTCTTTGCCCTCTTCCCTTTTGGTTTAACTTTCACAGCCACTCTGTCAATTACTCCTTCAATGAGGTCTCTCGTGCTACTGCCTTTGTTGCATGTTGTAGCCTTCACCCCCGTTTGTCGGCTTAAATCTTTTGCTATCGTCCCGCCAAGGCTATGACCAGTCAGCTCTACATTATCCTTACCATATTTCTTTATAACCTCATTGACAAGCTTCTGCTCTTCTTTGTATCTTGGTGTTCTTTTTAATACTCCCTTTACTAATGCGACATCGGTTAATAGGTCCCGCTTATCTACTGAACCCCTAAATGCTACAATCGCTTTGCCATCTTTTTCATACACCGTTGACTTTTCTTTGCTAGCGACTGGTTTCCATCCGTCCGCACCTTTTCTCTCCGACGAAGATAAATAGACATCCTCTGATAACTCCGCACTGCACCCCTTTTGTTTCCTATAAGCCTTACCAGCCTTTTTCAATGCTTCACCATAGGTTATGTTATGCTTAGCAGAGTAAGCCTTAACGAACTTTATCCACTCTGACATTTCGTATATTATTAATTAATTATTTTTTATTTTTTTATATTACCCTATATATACCACCCTACTATGACCACCCTCACAAGACTGTGCGAGAAGTTCCAAAAACTTTCCATTGAAGGAGAAAAAAAATCCTTCTCGTTGGAAGATGTTCAAAAGGTAATCCACAACGAAATAAAAGCGATTGAAGAAAAGAGAAATACTCAACCCAAAGACACTTTTCAATTCGGCAAATACAAGGGAAAGAAGTTTGAAGATATCGCAAAGATTGATAAGCCATATATTGAATGGTTAGTTCGTCAGCCGTGGTGTCGTAACAAGGATGAATTGAAAAAGTATTTGTAAAGCATTTGTATTTTTTTTGCTTCAATGATCCTCAATAAAATTAACGATAGCACTCACATTTCCTCCATTTGCGACAGTCGCGACAGACTTTTGTAAAAATGTTAGATTTTCGCCAGGAGAGAGTTGAATGTCGTAAGTTCGCAGGTCAATAAGCTGGCTAGAAGTAGCATTAACATACAATTTTAGAATTACGTCCGTTATAGTAGCACCACCAATAGCAGTCGCAGAGGTGTCCTTTGATACGATTGAGGTTGTGGCATCAATATCCGCGAAGTTCTCCGCCGTAAGTGTTCCAGTCGTTTTCACAATCCGCACTATATTAACCTTGCTGTCTTCGTTTGATATGCTCACGAGAGATGGATAAACAATTGAATAATTGGTCACGCCATTAAAAGTTGTTTTATTTTTTATGCTGAGAATTGGACTTTCAGTGGTGCTCGCCTTTTCATCTCCTTCCGCTTCGTTTGTTATGCTTGTATTAATAGTGTTGGGTCCCTCAATAAACATACTACAACTCGCAGTTTTCAAACTTTGTATTCCAGTTCCAGAAGCTCCATAATTTCTGATACGAGCAACAAAAGGGAGAGTTGTATTCCGCAGACTGACACCATCGTTGGCATTCGCATACTTAATCATATGGAATTGTTGGAACTCACCAGTCGTTGGGTTCTCAATTGAAAACATAATAGCACCAAAGCCCAAGTATTGAAATTGAATTTGAAATACATTCCCTTTGGTCCAATCCAAGAGTGGCATATCTCCTGTTCCATCACACGGGTCATCCCAGTTTGCTTGTGCGATAAGAGTGATTGCTCCTCCCTTACAATGTGCGATATTAAAACCAACCGTCCTTTCTTTGTAAAAGTAGAATCCATTTTGTAGTGTGGTATCACCAATACCAATAAATGAATAGTAGTCCTTAGTTTCATCAGTATTCCATAAGGCGGTGAAGCGAGCTAATACCCCCATACCAGTTCTGTATTTTATTCTTCTTTTGCTTTCCATAACGGCATTGGCAGTATTTTTCGCTTCTGTTTTCAATTCAGCCATATTCGCATTAAACGCTACGGTCGCATTACTTTGAGTTAGCGACCATATCCGTGTATTAACTGTGTAGGGGAATATTTCCTGTAATACTGGTGTTAATGAGCTGGTCAATGCTTCACCAAAGGCGGTTTTCATATTATTAGTTTCAACGTGTCCGTCATATCCGACCTTGACATTTACGAAGTCGCCGTCAGGGTTTTGTGCTATCAAATTTCTCTGGTGAGACATTGTAAGTGCTTTTTTTTACAAAAAACCACCTACAACCTCAAAAAATGTTTTGTGTAAATTCCTATATTATCAAAAAAATAAATTAACTAACAAAATTTAATTACTACCTCTTACCTAACTGGCGGGGGTGTGGGGGCTTGCCCCTACTAACTCATCAAAATTTCAATTCCCTTCACAAGCACACTTCGTTGAAGGATGGCGAATGTGTAATGGTTGAGATTGTTTCCAGCGGTGGTAGAAACGAACTCATATCGCCTCTCGGTGTCAAGGCTCAGACCACTCACCTCATACCCATCGGTATCCTTATCACATAGCGGGCGGTTGTTATCCCAAGTATCAACGTGAAACCAGTTGTAATGATACACATTAGAATTCAAAATGGCACTTCCCTTCAACTTATCTTTGAGGAGCATATAGTCTTCATTTCTAGATGTATCAATATCAAATTGTTGAATACGGCTTCCGTCAAGAGTTGTGTAATATGTTCTAACCTTAGATGATTGCGCTTGAACTACGGGAGGCCCCTGCGCATAACCCGCGGGCATATTGCTGTTATCAAAAGAAGTATTAGCACTCTCAGTGTTGTGGAAGGCGGCTGTATAGATACGACGAATTCTTTCACCCTGTGAGCGGTTCATTTTTACGACATAGTTCTGTTGCGATGTTGAAAGGTTCTGCTTCCAAGCAATGGGATATTCAATCTTAAACGGGAAGCCTTCACCCGCAATCTTTTGTTGAACCCCCAAAATGACATTAGGGTCAGTCTCAACAGCAAGAAACAGATTTAAGTTAGAAACAGTAGCACCAACAGCAGTAGCCGCAGCACCAGTGGAAATAGAACTCGCATCAGTGCCATAGAATAAGTGCGGGCAGTGCTCTCCCATACAATTCGTAGGTCCAAAATTTCATTAAATCCAATAGTTTTATCCAGTTCAAAAATTGTTCCAAACAACATACCCAAAGGAAACTTAACACTGATAGCAGGAGTATCCTTGTTATCAGTCCCGCCTTCAAAATACTTAGCCTCCTCAAAAGGAACATCAACAAGGCTATAACTTCCAGCATTTGCAGCGGTTGCGGTATCATCGTGACGACGAACAGCGACGAGTGGAACTTTGTAGTAAGCTTGAACAGCAGCTTTAAGACCAGCAGCATCTGCCGCATCAGTAATTGCCTTTCTTTCCGCTACGGTTCCTATCTCAATTCTACCAGCATTACACTTTTGAAGCATAGCACCAGAATTACCTGTCTTCTTGTCATCATCATAAGCATCGTGGTTTTCAAGTGCCATAAATTTTTCATACTTAATTTCAGGTTCCCATATCACCTTAGTGTAGTTGCCTACGTGTTGAAGATTACACAGATACTGCCCGCTTCTGCTTCGTAGTTCAATAGTTTTAATCATACTCAGGCAATCCATATAGATACGATTGAAGGTTCCCGCACCAGCAGCAGTGTAAGTAAATCGCAAAACAGACCTCGCGAGGTTCAAAGGGCGGGTAGGAATTTCAAATGTGCTTTCCATACCACCCGCAGTAGTAAGGGCAACATTTGCCGACCCTTCACGACTGGTAAGCTTATTCAACTCATACTTGCCCGTGAGCAGTTCCTTAGTCTGATGGACTAGTTCTCCTCCGTATTGGACTGGCATTTTTTTTGTAAGTGCTTTTTTTCAAAAACCACTTACTATCTCAAAAACGATTTTCAAAAGGTTCTATATTTTAATAGAAGAAAAAAATAAATAAATAATTCTAAAATTACCCTATCTAGATTTCAACAAATTAAAAAATGAATTAAATAAATTAAAATAATTAGTCTCGCGGTAAATCAACAATGTCATTACAATACCCAACCCGTTGAGGTTTATTGGTTGGTCGTTTTCGTCAGTTAAGTAAAACCGAAATACATTGTTTGAATTGGCGGACAGTCTTTTGCCATACTCCGACTCAGAGCCATCATATATGACAGAGCCGAACGGGATTTCGTTAGCGGTATATATCTCCTGTAATACGTGATTATCGCCTTCGCCAATGAGGTCTGATTGAAGATATAATGTTTTTTCACCGGTCAAGATTATGACATTTGGCGACCTAATGGTATTGTTAGCAAAGAAATATGTTGAGTCGCGGTCAAAACCTATTACTTCGTGAATACGAGTTTCGGTATCAAATATAAACCGCGGTTGAATTCCTCCATTGTTCGCTACTGTAAATAATAGCTTGCCGTCTTCTGGGTCGGTGTTTGTGTTGTTGCTTGTTATTGTGTATGTGTAGTCGTTGGGGCTGTCTGCCGTTAGCACCTCGGCCAGTTTATTTTTTAAGTTGTTCATCGTGTAGTTGCCCTCTGGTATCGTAATCAGAGCCTCATAGCCATCTTCACTCAGAGTAAAAGTGTTGTAAGGACTTGCCACAGAGTAATACGACTTCGGCACATAGATATGAAGAATTTTACAATGCGTTGGATTGTCCAATTCTCTTAAATCCAAAGAGTGTGTAAAGTCGCTATCTGTGCCATTTATCCTATTTTTGCTATTTATGTAATAGATGCCACTACTTCGCCCGCCCTTATATTCCATCGCAGAGACTTCGCCTCCGCACCTCTAATTTTGGATATATAATAGAAAATATATTTTTTTGTTTTAATTACTTCATATGAATGTATCAAAACCGTAGCCGTTCTGTGATTTCAACTCATTAGCTTCCTTCTCTTTCAAATCAGTCCATCCACTGGCGAATTTAAATCTGGTTCCTTTTGCCCGCTCTAAAAGAAACCGCATACTGTGCCATCCGCAGGTATCCGAGGTGTCGCTTTGTTGTTTAACTTGATTAACCTTCATTAATAAATAACTATCAGGACGGCTTTTATCTAACAACTGTTTCATTTGTTGCTGGAAAAGTTCAGTCGGCTCATATTCGGCAAGCGGGTCATACACTTCAACAGCCCTGTCTCATTTCAAAGAAATCCAAACAGCTATCCAGTGCGAGCCACCTTGATTATGGCGGTCCAAGTTCATTATGAAGCCGTATCGCTTTCTACTTCCTGGGTTCAAAGTGTTGAGCTGGTCGCTTGGAACTGTGCCGAGAAACCACTTATGTTTTTTCATAATCTCATTTATTTCGTGTGTCATTAGACCTTTGCCTGTTCCATCTTGTGGAGTGTCATTTTCCAGAGGTGGTGGTGGTTGTTCATCTGAGGGTGGTTGTGTCTCTTCTGGGGGTGCTTGTTGTTGGTTGGGTGCTTGTGTATCTGGGGTTGCGGGTGCTTGTCCTTGTGTCAGCTCAAATATTAGCTGTTTAGCCTCGGGCAAATTAGGTGTTTGTTGTTGTGTCTGTGGTGTGGCTGGTAGTTGTTTTGCCTGTGGTGTTTTCTTTTCTGCGGATTTAGCTTCCTTTACAAGTTTATCTAGTTTGTCCCAACCTTCATCAGGAGAAGTTATATTTTCGGTAAATTTTTGAGTGTATAACCATTGTTTCAATGTCTCAGAATAATTTTTCTTTTTACCTTTTGGTTTTACGATTTTAATATCATTGCCTGCTTTTATGAGACTGGATACTATGGAGTGATTTCTAGGTTTTCCTACATTATTTCTTTTTAATCTCATACCCTCAGAAAACATAGCATCAATAATTCTGTTTCTCTTTTCGTCTTTTAAATCTTTTGCTTGCTTATTTACTTCATCAGTTATATCCTTTATTCCGCTTGGAGATGATTTTGGAGTTTTTGGTATTTTTTCTTCAACAGGTGCTGTTAATAGTCCTTGCTTAGTTCTCCGTAATTCCTCAATAAGTCGTTGCTCTTTCCTGAGTTCTCTGTCCTTTTCATCCTGTCTTTCTTGTATGTCGGCTAATTCTTTGCGGTGTTGCCTCTTCCTTTTCTGGTCTTTTTCTTCAATGTCCGCTTTCTCTTTCTTGTCTATGGCTTCTATCTTTTCATACTTTTCTTGTTTAAGTTTGTCTAAGTGGTCTTGAATTGCGGTTCTCGTGTTCTGTTCAATCTCCGACAGGCTTTGAACTTTTTTCAGTTTGCGTTTGTCTTTATGTGTCGGCCACTGTTTCTTTGCTTTTGGTTTGTTCAAGTATTTCATAAACAGCTTAACGATTTGAAGTGTTGATAAGTCATTTGTTTTCTTTCCAAAGTTTAGATATGCTCGTTTGCCTTTTACTTTGATATATGGCCGACCATCTTTCGTTCTGTATATCCTCGGCGGTCTTTGTTTAGGTTTTTTTCTCATACCTCCGTTTTTGGTGTTCGTATATTATTAGTAAAAAAATAATAAAAAGTTTAGTTTATCTCCTACGGCGATAGCCAGTATCATTATCTGGGGGGGGGGTTAAAATTTAAGTGCCCCACGTCCGTTCTGCTTGCCGTATCCTTGCTTCATCGCAGCCTTCGCTACACGGTCAGCATAAGGAACTCCGACATCGCTCAGAAAAGTAGCCCCTCTTGATATCAATTGATTTTTCTTGATAAACCTATTAGCATCCAATATCGCTTGTCCGACTTTTTGCCAATTTACTTTTCCACCCTGTTGCCCTTTTTTCGTCCAGTTTTCTTTTTTCCGCCAGCCATTGTGCTTGAATTTCTTGTTATTTTTCCAACTGTTGGAATGACTTCAACCCTTGTTGTTTTTACGACCATTATAATATACGAAAAAAAAATAAATAATAAAATTACAAAAATCGTTTATTAAAATTAGTCCCGCAAGCGGGACAATAGACTATCGCAAGCGATAGTTGAAATTCTGCCTCAACTCGTCCGATACCGCATCCACATACAAAAAGTTAAATCGTTCTTTGGTCGCCTCGTGATATTTTTCAATGAAGTATTCTAAATCATATCCAAGGTCAAGATGTTTATACACGAGTTCTATTTTATCAACACTCTGACCAGGAAAAATAAGGAGGTAGTCCAACTGTTTAATTGCCTCAGGTTTCATGTCGTTAAGGTACTGCGAGCTCATAATCACCTTTGACTTATAGTGTCTATTTTTTTTCAACAGGTCGCTTACTGATTTATCTCTGAGCCCGCTACCCAAATCATCTAACACGAAAACAACTTCTGGTGTGATGTATTTGCTCGGTCTCGGTGGTTTTTCGCCTACCTCCTTTTTCTTTTCGTCCTCCTTTCCAAAATAAATAAACTTTGGCTTCGGTTCTTCTTGGTGGTCTTGAACAATCTCGCCTTCTTCCTCATCTGGCTTGTTTAGCTTGTCTAACTCGTAATCAATCACACTGTATCCATCCGTTTTCAAATATGTATATATAGCCATCGGGTTTCCCTTCTTCTTGAAGTGCTTAACCATTTCTTTGTATATGTGGTCCTTGTGTATCGTGCTGGCGATAATGACAATGCGGGTTTTTTTGTCAGTCGTTCGTTTCAGGATTTCAAACAGTGCTGTCGTCTTGCTACTCTTCTTGCGAGCGAGAAGAAAAATATTGGCATACGGCTCGTCAAATAACTTATATCCTTTTGCCAACTTGTCGCCATCTCCGTTTTGCTTGACTGGTTTTACCTTTACATTATTGATTTTCTCCATAGCAGAGACTTCGCCTCCGCACCTCCAAATACTTTTATGTATTCTAAAATATATTTTTTATTTTACCTGCGGGGTTTTTGCGAGCAAAAAGCTCAACTCGTTGAGCATATATAGGGGGAGCAGGCCCCTATGCCAAAAATTCTAAACAAATAACAATTCTTCCAGCTAGTTGGTCGGTCTCAATATTACCGCTGTCTGTTTTCAATACCCTAAACGAATATTGCCCGTCGGTCGAGCCGATATTTCCAAGATTATATCCGAGATTTGAAATGTTTGCCGTGGTGCTGTCGGCGAATGTGCCGATAATGCCGATGCGGTCCATATGAAGGATTTTTGTTTTCGTTTCAGTCATATTGTTCATATAGTGAATAAACTTAACATTCATCCTGGTTGGTGTAAAGTTCATTTGAATGTTTTTGTCAAATGTCTTGCTACCGCCAACAAAATCATTACTCAGAAAAATAATCTTTTGGTATTTATAGTCCGCCATTGTGATGCCCTCTATATTACTGCTCATAAACTTTTTATTAATTAATATTTCTGCTCGGACTGCTTGTGATTTCTATTCGCGGGTCAGCGATAAAAAAAATGAAAGTTGTGTGTGGTGTATTCAAAAGGGATGTGTGTATAAGCCTTTCAGCGATTGGTGTGTTAGTTTTGATGAAGCTATTCCACTAATCTGCTCAAATGATGCCTCGTGGTATAAAGTCTATTTGTATGAGTGTTCATTTCTTTGAACTAGAAGGCGAAGGAAGGCATATGCCGATAAGTAAGGTCAAAATACCTACATAAGAGTTGGCAACCTCACACGGTAAGTTCTTTTCAGACAACCTCACGATACAAAGGGTGATGATGGCGATAATGATACCCATTTGAAATAAGTATTTAATAAGTCGGCTGTCGGTTTTTCGCTTAGTCAAACAGCAATCCCAGCTGTCCTCGTAATCGTGGTATATCTTTTTTTCTTCCTGCTTAATTTGGACATCTAGCACACGGTTTTTGAGTTCGGGTGTGAGGTCTTCCGTCTCTATGATTGGTGGTGGGTGTAATCTAGGGGGCATAGTAAGTGCTTTTTTACAAAAACCACTTACAATCTCAAAAACTATATTGGGTTTGTAAGGGCTTGTCCTTACAGTTTTCTGCTAATTGTTTTTTAAAGTCAGCTATATCATTAGTTATATTATTTATTTTTTCCGATAATTATTGAACCGCCTTAATTAACGGGGCGATAAACTCAGAATAACCTATACCATAACCGACATCACCACTATCAACACATTTAACATCTTCTGGATTAACACTCACACCTTTCAATTCGTATTCCTCTCTTTGCTTTGGACAGGGAACCATAATTGTTTCTTTTATAAAACCGCCAAAATCTAGCATATCCATTTCTGTTAGTATTTCTTCTAATTCCTGTGCTATTAAGCCAGTCCTACATTTCTTGTTATCATCAATCATACGATAGCAGACTGGATTTAACTTATTAATAAAATCTAAGCCTAAGCATTCCTTTATATCTTCTTTTTTTCTCCTGTCTGAATATTGAATTGGATTAGACAATACCCATAACTGACCATCGCTTGCTCTTAATGACATTAAAGCAGTATTTGAATTATTCTCCCATATGAACCCACTCGTTGAAGAACCATTCACTCTAAATTTAATAGCATAAGAAGTTAATCCTCCACCTCCTCCTGCTGGTGCTGTTCCTCCACTTAATGACTTATTATTCCCAGACTGAGACATATAAATCCCCCAGTTTGAATCAGTAGCATCCCATACAAATATTCCTCTCGCATTCGTCCCGTCTGTTTGTCCTTGAATTGCTATTTTTGCCCCATTAGTTGATGCTAATGCCGATGATAGCACCCCAGAATATGTAATTCCAGCATTTGCCGTAAGTAGGCCTTTCGTCCATAAAGTTCCATTTGCCCCGTTTAATAACATTAACAATTTTTCAGCAGAATTCTCCCATACAAAACCCATTGTAGAATCATTAGCAACCCTAAACCGAAAACTATACGAACTAAAATCATTTCCAGAAACCGCCAAACCATTTGCCAAACTTCTCGTGTTTAGAGCCCCACCAGATGCGGCATAAATTCCCCAACTCGTATTAGTCGTATCCCATAGAAATATTCCCTTTGCGTTTGTTCCGTCGGTTGGTCCCTGAATTCCTATTTTTGCCCCACTGGTATTCGTTGCCGATGTCAGTGTGCCAGTATATGTAATCCCCGCATTTGCTGTTATAGCCTTTGAAGCAGTAATCCCACCATACCCAATTCTAAATAATTCATTTGAGCCTCCATAATAAAATATGCGGTTATCGCTTGTAGCATTAACATTATACATCATTGTGTTTAGTATAACACCAAATCCATTAAAAGCAGTTGTAGAGCCTGTTCCTCCATCCCATAACACTAGTTTATTGTTCGCTACTCCACTTCTATTAATAAAAACACTTTTACCCGCTCCTACTTCTATGTTATCGCTCGCCGTTAAAGTTGTTGTAGTCATTCCAGCAGTTGCCGTTAATGTAGTTCCCGTTATTGTTCCGCCATTTGTTACATTATTTGAATTCATATCTAAGGCTCCATAAACCCGCATACCGCCCGCATTGTTAAAACGGACAATGTCAGACGAAGCACTTTTATTATCCAAAGGTTTTGAAATATAAAGTCCCGCCCCTTTTACATCAGATGCTACATTCGTAAATACATAACCTCGTTGGTTCGCGGTTCCACTTGTAGCAGTGTTTAAAGTAAATAAGAAATATTGAAAATTACTTGATGTCTGTGAAAAGAATATATCTCCTCCGTTTTGGTTTAATATCCTCGCCCCATTATATGTTATATTTCCGCCATTAATGATATCCACATTATTAAAATCGGCTTGGCTTAACAAATTCAGTGCTCTTACATCATTTCTTGTTCCATTAAATATTTTAATTCCTGTTATTGTTTGGTCTCCTGTTAGTTTCACATTTTGTCCGTCCAATGTGTCCGCATACCCTTTTGTCGCTCCATCCGTTGCTAATATCGGAGTTCCAAGGTTGGCTATTTTGCTACTATTACAATCTAGCCCCGAAGCATTTACCCAACCGACGATTACCCCATCAATAATAAAACTTATTTTTTTGGCATTTATTTCAAAGTTATAATTTACACCCGTGCCCATATCAAGGCATCCGATAGTTCCTATATTGGCTGTGGAGTTAAAAACCACGAATGTTCCTTTTGTTGTCGCATTCGTTGAATTCCCTGTTACTTCAAGGGCACTGCTAAATGTCTTAATTCCTGCTATGGTTTGGTTTCCTGTTAATTTCACATTTGCCCGTCTTTTGTATCCACATAACTTTTGTTTGCTCCGTCCGTTGTTGCTGTTGGTGTGGCCAAATTTGTTATTTTGTTGTTATTCAAAGATAGTGTTGTTCCAGTTGCGGTCGCGATTACATTATTACCTGAATATAACTCAACATACGAACCAGTTATTTGTATCGGATACCAAGTCGCTGTTGCTGTTTTTTGTGCGGCAATCATTCCTATTTTTGTATCGAAGGCTATGCCGATGCCGTCAAAAGTAGTAGGATTGGATGAACCACTTACTTCCAAAGTTGATGTAAATGTTTTATTCCCTGCTATGGTTTGGTCTCCTGTTAGTTTAACCACCGAAGTGTCAAGAGTAGAAACATCCACACCATCAACAAGATTAAAATTTGTTATGCTTTGACTTTTCATATCAATCCCCGCACTAGCATTTATTATGTTGCTGAATGTTTTGGTTCCTGCTATGGTTTGGTCTCCTGTTAGTTTAACCACAGAAGTATCAAGGGTAGAAACATCAATACCATCAACATTACCAACATTTGTAATTGCAAAACCACCCATATTTAAACTACCCGTCATAGCCACTGTGCCGTCTTTTGCTAGTTTTGTATCGGTGTATGCTTTTGTTGAAGCATCACCATCGTAGAATGGTGCTGGAAGTCCGCTGATTGCTGTCGTGCTGTTAAAATTTAAAACATTGCCCGTCAATGTTATTCCGCCCCCTGTTGTTGGAGCAAGAAGTATGGAAGAACCAACAATGCTTAGTGGATAGCCCGTTGCTCCACCTACCTCCGACGAATAAATAGAACCCATATTATTGTTGTAATTGAAGAATAACTTACCTGTATTTAATGGATTTGAATCTTTTACACCCAAATAAGTAGTAAATATTTTATTCCCTGTTATGGTTTGGTCTCCTGTTAGTTTTACCACAGAACTATTAAGAGCCGAAACATCAACACCATCAACATTACCGACATTTGCTACATTAAAACCCCCCATATTTAAATCTCCTATCATCATAGCCCATCCAATCTAAGAAAAGGTGAAGCAACATTTCTCCATTGTCCCGTGCTATAAATTAGCAACTGATTATCGGCGGGTGTGCCTGTAATTAAAACATCGCTGTGTGTATTAATTGAGCCGTCCGCGGACACTTTATCATTATTGTCTTCGTGCTCTGATATCCAAGTATCAACATCTTTCGTATTTAATAAATTAACTCCTGTTATATTCAAATTACCGCCCATACTAATGTTGCCGAATTCATCCACATTTATCGGAAAGGTTTTTACCCAGTTGATTGAATTATATGTTAAATAACTATTCATCGCCACTGGTGCCGTTATGACTACATCAGAGAGTGTATCAATTGAACCAATGGTTGTATTTCTCCATTTACCATCTACATCATTATAAGTTAAGTATTGCCCGACCACTGGTGCGGATATGTTTGTGTCTATGAGATTATATAGACTGGTTTGGTGCGGATTACTTGTATTAGAGCGGTGTTGAGTTGAGGCTTTGACTTCGTCGTTGTCCCTTACCCGTTGCTCTGTGTAGTATAGATTTTTACCTTCTTTGATGTCTGATGTTGATTTGGTAGATAACCTCGCATCAAATCGTCCGTCAGTGTAATAAAGATTTACGGGGTCAGCATCTTCTGGTATTCTATCAGTGTTTAAGCCTATAATATTAGTGTTCGTTAAATCTAAATTTGCGATTGATAGGCTGTCTGTCGCGATTTCTGACAATCCTAAGAGCGACTTATAGGAAGAACCTGACATATTCGTATATTAAGCAAAAAAAATTATTGATTTCATTTTTAAAATCCGAATGTTGCTAAACCGATTGGATAATTTTTACAGTCATTTAATCTTATCATTCGCCTATTAACAGTATAATAATTTTTATAGTGCTTTATTTTATCTTTATTAGCTTCAACATATTTTTTAGCTCTTTGTGCTACCTTAATTTTATTTAGTTCTCTATATTTTTTATCTCTTTGTGCTACATATTCTTTATTCTTTTCATACCATTCTTTGTGTTTTTGTGTTATGTGTTCTTTATTTGCTCCCTATATTCTTTATTTCTTTGTAATACATATTGCTTATTTTCTTGATATAGTTCTCTCGCAGTCCTTCCTGGTATTTGTTTATTAACACAATTTTCTGTTTGTCTGATTATTTCTCCTTCTCTTTTTCTTAGTTCATATACACTATTACAAGGAAATTCTTCAATTAATTCAATATAATGGTCTGGATATTTTATAATTTCCCTTGATGTTAGCTGTGTTTGCTTTTTAAAATCATTTCTATGTTTATATAACCTTTTATGTAATGGTTCTGTTGTTGAGCCTATGTAAATCTGGTCTGTCTGATGAGACCTTAAAGAATAAATCTTTCCTTGCTTGTAGTCTGGCATTATCCCTTTTTATCTTATAATGTAGATTTGTTTAATACATAATATAATTTGGATAATAATTAATCCGATTAAAAATTATTTTTGGTTAGATAATATTATACAACCGAAAATGCCAAGAGGAAATAGAGAGATTGCCATAAAAAATCTTGAAAAAGCTACTGTAATAAAGAAACAGTATGCGAGGCAGAGAAAGATTGAGAGGGCGAGGGAATTGCTAGCGGAGGAAGAGGCGAAGAATGCGAAAGAAATGACCAATGAAGAAAAGATGGACCACGTGTCTAAAAAGCAGTTGGCGAAGGATATGATTGATGGGCGGGACGGTGAGATAAGTGAGGAAAGCAGCTCGGATGAAGAGGTTGAACACGACTTTGTTGATATCGTTGCCCAACGGGTTGCGGGTATAAAATTGAAGACTAAACAGAAGAAGAAGAAAGTGGTAAAAAAGAAAGTGGAAGAAAGCGAGAGTGAGAGCGAGGAAAGCGAGGAAGAGGAACAGCCTAAGAAAGGAGGTAAGAAGTCTAGCCGTGTTAGTGTCAATGTTTATAATCAACAACCCGAGAAATCAAAAAAAGAAAACAATGATACATCTAAAATATTTTTGAAGTTCTAATATATATTGCGAAGCGTATGGACAATATAAAAAATTTACCGTTAGATGTGCGTTTACACATTATGGACTACCTATATAATCATCGTATGTATGACTTCACTAGTTGCTATGTGTGTGGATTAACTCTGTGTTTAGCGAACCGACAGATTACAGCTATTGATGATTGTTTTGATTGGTTTTATATGTATGAGTTTTGTTCTAATTATTGTTTTGAACTAGAAAAAAAAGAAAGAGCAATATATAGAGATAAAACATTAGGTGTTATAAAATATTAGATGGACCACAAACATAGCAATCCGCAAAACAATAGCATAGATGAAGTTGTAGATGATGAGAATGAAAGAAAGGAGCAACAAGCACTTGAAATTCATTACCAAAAAAGATTACCGACCGATAAATGGAATACTATATGGGCGGACAAACCACTTAAACAAGTATTTGTAGATTTGGCGGATATGTCAAAACTTAAAGACAAGAAAGGAAATAAAGGCTATGCTTGGATGTTGTTTTGGATTGACACTCACAGCAGATTTTTAATAATTAAACCGCTTAAAAACAAAACGGCGAAAGAAGTTTATATGGCTTTGAAATCAATACCATACACTCCCGAATCAATTACAACAGATAGCGGAAGTGAATATAAAGGGGCGGTTAAAGATTATTTCAGAGAAAACAATATTGACCATAGAACGGTTGAAGTTGGTGACCATCGGGCTCTTGCGATAGTTGACCGTGTTATTAGAACTATAAGACGGTGGCTTGACATTCTATTTGAAACTAATGGTAATTTTGATTGGTTTTCTTGGATTGATGATATGGTAGATGCCTACAATATGCGTTTTCATAGAACTATTCAAAACCGACCGATTGATGTTTTTCAAAGGTGTAAATAAAAATAAACAACTCATTCAACGGGACGGGATAATAGACGAATTTGAGCCTGGTGATAAAGTAAGAAAGGAGTTGAAAAGGAATTTATTTTCAAAAGGAGGGAAACAATACAGTAAGCAGATTTACACCGTCGTCGGAAGAAAGGGCTTCAAGTTAATATTAAATTCAGATGAGCTAGTCAGTCCGCGTGAATTATTAAAGACCAAATTTGATAAACCAGCCGACGAAGAAAAGCAAATTAACGAACAAGTTAAAGAAATAACAAAAGAAAAGAAAACAAAGGAATTATTAAACCGTGAAGACATACAACCGGAGAATGTCAGAACTAGTCGTAGAGAAAGAAAAGCAAGAGTAATACTTGATTTGTGAGTGAGAAAAAATTTTATTTAGTCCCAAGGCATCATCGGAATAATCCACTTAATCGCTGAAATCCTGTTCTGTAATGTTCTGTTCATCGCTGTGAGCGAATTGAAAATAATCAACTCGTCTGGCTCACCCACCGACACAAGAAATAATTGCTTATTTTTTGGTTTTCTTATAGTGTCATCAACTCTCGCCCACCCAAAGTAGTATTCATTTTTTTTCTCTTCTGGATTTTCTTCAAAAAAATCACCAGCCCAATGTTTCATAGCATAATCTCTCACTTTTTTTCTTGCCAAGATGAATTCGGTATGAACTTGAACAAATCGCTTACCCTCAACATTCCTTGCTGTTTGCTCAAATGAGGTCCAGCCTATTTCAGGTATTGGACGGCGTGGGGCGGGTTCAGCAGGGGCTGGGTCGTTAGGTGCTGGGCCAGGGGCGGGGTCGGGCTGGTCAGGGGCGGGGTCGGCTGGGGTTGGCTGGCCAGGGGCGGGCTCGGCTGGGTCGGGGTCGGTCGGGGCGGGTCCAGGGGTTGGGTCGGCGGGGACTGGGGCATCCTTCAACTCCCCAAGCTTTGCCCTCCGCAGGATGTCGGTGATTTGGTCCATAGAACCGTTTGCCTCCAAGTGAGCAAAGAGCTCGTCGGTCGCCTTCTTGGACCTTGAAAACATCAACTTCTTGGATTGTGAGCTTTTGGGAGAATGAGATTGACACGTGATTTTGGTTTGGGTTGACCGTTTTTAGCAATTTCCTTTTTTTCGGGGCGAATTTTGGAAATAGTTAATGTAATTTAGGCAAACGGAATGAAAATCTAGAAAAAAAGTTGGCCAAACACTCTGCGGTAGGGAGGTACCATTTTACCGATTACCGCAAAAAATAAAATGACTGAAAGTCTGATCACGAAAGAGCAAAGAACGAAAGAAGATTGGTTAGAAATCTTTGAGGCGAACAAAGAGAGTAAAACCAATCTAAAAAAAAGCAAAATAGTTTGTGAAGAAAAAATCAATAAGATTGATAGAGAAATTGATTTATTGAATGCGAAAAAACAACCACACATCGTCAAATTAAATGCTATTAATCAAGTAATTCACAAACTTGATAAGGAAAGTATCAAGGTTGAAAACGACAGAATGTTCAGACAAAAAAGACGAATGACTTTATTCAAAAAAGAAAAAGAAATCAGACTTTTTTATGCTTGGAGAAAAGAAAATCGTTCTGAGTTTAAGATAGAAATACAAGACCGTATTTTTGATGGAATAGATAAAGAAGGATTGACTTTCAATAGTTCGCTAATGAAATACATAAGAGATAAGAATGATAATGATGGAGGAGACAATATGAATGTTGAAAATGGAAATGA
The DNA here is from genome assembly GCA_019918135.1 of Paulinella micropora. NCBI lineage: Eukaryota > Cercozoa > Imbricatea > Euglyphida > Paulinellidae > Paulinella > Paulinella micropora. The sequence goes on from WBZZ01001535.1 coordinate 128,865, forward strand.
TATGTTCCAAGTAAGAAACAATTATGCTATATAAAAAGTGGTCTAACCACTGAGGAGGTCGCAAGCGACCGTTCGCCCTACGGGCAGAACTCCTTTTGCACATAGGAGTATAAACTAGTGTGTATTATTTTATTCAAAAAAACAAAAAAACCCCCCTGCTTGTAAAGAGATTTTTTCTCATATCATACTTGTTTGTGATAAAGGTGGAGGGTGGTGGCGACGACGACTAAGGTAAAAATTTCCTTCTTCCTTCCTTCTTCCTTTTTGATTTCCTCTTGATTTCCTCTTGTTTGCTGATTTTTGGAGATTTTGGTCCGAAACACACTTTTCATAGAGGGCATTTTTCCTAAAAATGACCCTATGAAAAGTGTAATCATCTTCTAGATTTAGCGTTGAGCGTTAGTGACGTGCGCGTCGACGTCGACCGCAAAAAATCGATCGCGAGCGCTAGCGCTATAGCTTGGACGCCAACGTACTGCTTCATTTACCTCTCTGGAGTGTTAAAATATCATTTTTGTAATTAATAAAAACATGCCCATGTTCACAAGAGGAAAATATAATATTTTTCAAGTTTCAGC
>WBZZ01001536.1:0-7500 GCA_019918135.1 Paulinella micropora
GGACGGCACGTTCGCAAGGAGTCCATCAAGAGGGGAGCGATGACGGAGATCAAGACCCTCGCGCGGGCAATGACACTCTCGTTCACCCCAGTTGGAAAGAAGGAGATGCGATTGGACATATTTCATGGGCGAAAGACGCTTTTTACTTGGTGATGCCTGCGGCTCAACACGTAGCCGATGACACACTCTCAGATTTATATCTCATGAGAGTCATGGCAGTACCTCACAAACGCCATACGCGATCGAATCGAATTTCGACTGCGGCACAAATAATACAACCATTCTTACATTTCTGGAGGAGTCTGGATCCAGTGGAAAATCCTAAAGTAAGACAATACCTTCCAGTATATAAAGACTCCAAGAAACTTGAGACATGGGATGATACCATATCTCACACAGATAAAGATCATACCGCGTGGACCATACAAGCACTACCACGAGGGGTGCTGGACATTCCTTTTGACTTGGCACAAGGCGCAATCCCTCACAAAATTTGGGACGTCCTCGAACAGTCTACCTTAGACTTAACTTTGGTTGGAGGTCCTCCACCAGGTAAAGGAGTCCGCGCACGTAAACGGCGTCTATAGTAAGTATTTTTTTCTCTAGAAGTATTGAGGACCTGATCGATTGCGAACATAGCATTGATCCAATATCGTCCCAACAACCTTACTTAGATATTAAAGCTACTACAGCATTCATTCTTCTAGAGATTAACAAGACACAGCTGACAAAAAATAAGCATTCTTTTCTCTTGCTTCGGCAGAGACAGACGAGACTGCCACGAAACAGCACCGTTACGGGATCGCTATTTGAGTGAGCGATGGTGTTTCCTGGATACGACCCGCATTAGTACCAGAATGATGATCTCATCAAAGACTCTACAGTCTAATCAAGAACTGATATGTTTTAATAACATGAACTGCTACACCGGATTCCATCGATCTCTACTTGTATCGACATATCGCAAGGTTAGGGCGCACTCAACCCAACTTCGGATATAGTCGTCAGACTTGATCACCTGACACTATATTAAATGATACCGATTTATACAAGGGTATGTCTTCACAAAAAGTAAATGTATTTATGGAAACCGACGACCGGTTATTACATATATATGGAAATGGTGACATTACATTATTACTCAACCATAAAACATTATACTTAGACATACTGCACAAATATCTTATCGACAGAAGAAAGAGGAAGATTTTAATATAGATACTGAATGTGCTAGAGTATATATACGATTGCTACCGGGGCAAGTATCATTGTTGTTTTATAACGGCTAATTCGTGGGTTGATATATCTTCATACATAAATCTAAACGAATCTTAGTCAGAAAAGAAATCAGTTCAAAGCGTATTATATCGGAAACGAAGTTCCGTCATAAAAAACTGGGAGGGGGTACTGTGGACATCAGCTCCCGAATTATCAGGTAAAAAACTTATTGAAGATTTCGTCTGGCCGGACACGTCTGAAATGCCAATTTGATCCTGGTCTTTTGGCTGCTTTTTGTCTTTGCGTCACTGAGCTAATATAACGAGACATCATTCTCTTTTTTGAGGACTGTGTTTGGTTATATTACCGACTTACTCTTCCATTGAGCCATCGTTGGGGATAGTACAAAGGTAGGAAAAGTTCCTATTATATATAACTGACCGTCCGGCACTCAACCGCCGCCAGCGGCCCGGCGGGGCGCGGCCACAAACAGTCTCCGAGCCAGGACATCCGCAACTAAGACTCTTGAAAAAGCATACTATGATTCATGACTGACCAGCTTCAAATGAAAAACTTGAATACAGCGGCTCAGTGGCAAAACTTGCCACTGCCTGGTGACCTATCACTGGTGTGACAGTGTTCCTTTACCGAGCCGCCAGTTCGGCCCGCACTATAGTGAGTATCCGCGACGAAATAGAATGGCACGGTGAACTTGGCAGTGATTGAATTCCCGTGGACCGTACGCTTTTTCACATCATCATCCACTGATGATGATGACTTAGTTTTTTACGCAAGCACTCACACTCACTGTTGTAATGCACCCAACGATAGCTAGTAAAAAATCTGTAATACAACCAAACACAGTCCTCAAAAGATGAGAATGATGTCTCGTTATATTAGCTCAGTTTGAAAGCCAAAAAGGAAAACGGCAACAGACCAGGAAAAAATGGCATCAGGTCCAATCCGGACAAATAATACTGAAAAATAAGCTGGTGCACCTGTCACCAGGAAAAGGTACTTTTTACCGGCTATCCGAGGTGATGCCAACAGTACCCCCTCCCGATTTTATGACGGAAATAGCATTTTCGTCATACACCTTCTGATTTCTTTCTGCAATAGTATGCGCTATGGATTCATGCCACACAGCGCATCGACCCACGGATAGACGCTAAAAGACGATAAATATATCCTCATACGGCACGTCAAAGCGGATTCTCCACCATTCTTGTAGATTTTTGAACTTCCTTCCCCTCAATCTCTTTTTTTTTTTTTTTTTCTCGGCAGTATGTCAAGAACAAACGTACTATCAATAAAAAAAAATGCAAGCAACGTGGTGCTGTAGTACAATTCCCCCTTTGATCTCCTTCTTCTTCTTCTTATCATTATTATTATTATTATTATTATTATTATTATTATTATTATTATTATTATTATTATTATTATTATTATTATTATTATTATTATTATTATTATTATTATTATTATTATTATTATTATTATTATTATTATTATTATTATTATTATTATTATTATTATTATTATTATTATTATTATTATTATTATTATTATTATTATTATTATTATTATTATTATTATTATTATTATTATTATTATTATTATTATTATTATTATTATTATTATTATTATTATTATTATTATTATTATTATTATTATTATTATTATTATTATTATTATTATTATTATTATTATTATTATTATTATTATTATTATTATTATTATTATTATTATTATTATTATTATTATTATTATTATTATTATTATTATTATTATTATTATTGGACACCGTGATAGCCCAGTGGTCAAGTTCTATCATCTGAGCCCTGTCGCCAGTTCGATTCCCGTCGGTGCCACCAGTATTTTCATTGAACATACCGATCCGTCTGGACCAGTATTTTCATTGAACATACCGGCCCGTCTGGAAGTGTTGGAACTGCCCTTGCGGGGGTGTCATTAGAGCTTATCGTCAATTCTTCGTACTCCCCTCACGGGTGAGACGATGGAGGCGCATGTGCAGAAATGCATCAGCCATTGACAGAGAAGCACTATTATTATTATTATTATTATTATTATTATTATTATTATTATTATTATTATTATTATTATTATTATTATTATTATTATTATTATTATTATTATTATTATTATTATTATTATTATTATTATTATTATTATTACTATTATTATTATTATTGGACACCGTGATAGCCCAGTGGTCAAGTTATACCATTTGGGCCCTGTCGCCAGTTCGATTCCCGTCGGTGCCACCAGTATTTTCATTGAACATACCGGTCCGTCCGGACCAGTATTTTCATTGAACATACCGGTCCGTCTGGAAGTGTTGGAACTGCCCTTGCGGGGGTGTCATTAGAGCCTATCGTCAATTCTTCGTACTCCCCTCACGGGTGAGACGATGGAGGCGCATGTGCAGAAATGCATCAGCCATTGACAGAGAAGCACTATTATTATTATTATTATTATTATTATTCACAGGGAGATCGTAAGTAGAATAAGAATAAGAATAAAGAATAAGAATAAGAATAAGAATAAGAAGAATAAGAAGAATAAGAATAAGAAGAATAAGAAGAATAAAGAATAAGAATAAGAAGAAGAAGGAGAAGAAGAAGAAAAAGAAGAAGAAGAAGAAGAAGAAGAAGAAGAAGAAGAAGAATAAGAGGAAGAATAAGAGGAAGAATAAGAGAATAAGAGGAAGAATAAGAGGAAGAATAAGAGGAAGAATAAGAGGAAGAATAAGAGGAAGAATAAGAGGAAGCATAAGAGGAAGTGGAAGAGGAAGAAGAAGAAGAAGAAGAAGAAGAAGAAGAAGAAGAAGAAGAAGAAGAAGAAGAAGAAGAAGAAGAAGAAGAAGAGTTTTATTTATGTTGAGTGTATATATGGGTGCATTTCGATGCAGGCTCTATATGTATATAGGTTATAAAGGTCTAGGAGTTGTAGTTTGTGTAGTAGGGGGGCAGTATGGTAGGCGTATTATGCGTTTATGTATGTTGACCAGGGGTTATATATATATATTTATAATATATATGTATATATAATATATATATATAATATATATATGTATATATATATATATATATATATATATATATATATATATATATATATATATATATTTATCTTGCGTGCCACATGTACTTCTTTTTATATGTGAGGTGTGGAACTGTTGTGGATATACATGGAAGTAGTATAGTTGTTTTAAGGTATGGGTGGGTAGGAGTTTATTGGCATAGGAGGATCTGGACCATAAGGTAGATTTTGGTAATAACGTTATGAACTTGTCGGTGGTGTTTTAGGTTTCGGTGTATAACAATGCCAAGAAGCTTTTTATCTTCTGGTTATTTATTGCGAGGTAGATGTTAAAAGGGTGTTTATGGAAAGTCGCATATTTGGTCTTGGTTGGGTTAGGGACAAGGTTATTGCTATGAAAATGGTTAATAAGGCGATCTATAGTATGTGGCACGCTTGTTTGCAGTGTTGCGCTGGTTTTGGCTGTGACCACCAGTGTGGTGTCGTCAGCGTATGTGTAGACTGTGCCGTTCTTTATGTGTAGGTTGATATCATGGATGTATAAAAGGAAGTGGTTGACAGTGTGCTGCCTTGCGGGATTCCATGTGTTACTGTCCGCGACTGCGAGCATGCATATTGAGTATGGACCTGTTGCATTCTATTTGTAAAGTACGATGCAAAGAAAGCGAGGGTATTACCGCAAAAATTAAAGTTATGTATGAGTTTATGTATGAATTTGTCGTGCGCAACCGTATCATAGGCCTTGGAAGGTCTATGTAGAGAGCATTGACAATATCATGGTTATTCTCATGTGTTATTATTTTATTCATGATTGCTTGTATAGTCATAGTCGTTGATGAGTCAGTCGGAATGCGTACTGGGTATGTGAATTGATATTATTGTGGAGAAGATGCGTCATGAGCTGCCTATTTATGATGGTGTCAAAATTTTAGCAATAATACGAAGTAGGGAGATCGGTTGGATATGCTGTCTTTATTTTTTTATATTTCAATTATCTTTGTTATTTTTAGCGCATCGGGGTAGTGATTTTTGTCTACCGCCTGATTAAATAGCCTAGTGAGGATAGGTGCGAGGTAGTCGCGCATATCCTGCAGCATAGCCGGTTTGATCTTACATATATCCTCCGCCTTTTCTCTTTCTATGTTTTTCATGGTTTTATCCATTATTTCTACTGTGGTGCGCGCAAGTTTGAAAGGAGGAGGAAGTGGTCGCTTTTCTTCCTTTATCTCCTCATTGTTGCTATGGGTAACGTTACTACTACTACTACTGCTACTACTGCTACTACTACTACTACTACTACTACTACTACTACTACTACTACTGCTGCTGCTACTATTCATATTATTATTATTATTATTATTATTATTATTATCATTATTGTTATTATTATTATTATTATTATTATCATTATTATTATTACTATTATTATTATTATCATTAGGGAGTACATAGGCCATCGGTTCCTTTCCATGGGCTGATTGGTATAAAGCTCCTAGAGTAATGTTCTATGCCGTCACTTCCTTTATTCCACCGATTGGTGTGGAGACTTTCCTTATGGAATGGAGGATTGGATGCACATGGCCTTTTGGCTCAGCAATTGGCAGGAGATACACTATTATTATCATTATTATTATTATTATTATTATTATTATTATTATTGCCCGTCTGGAAGTGTTGGAACTGCCCTTGCGGGGGTGTCATTAGAGCTTATCGTCAATTCTTCGTACTCCCCTCACGGGTGAGACGATGGAGGCGCATGTGCAGAAATGCATCAGCCATTGACAGAGAAGCACTATTATTATTATTATTATTATTATTATTATTATTATTATTATTATTATTATTATTATTATTATTATTATTATTATAATATTATTATTATTATTATTATTATTATTATTATTATTATTATTATTATTATTATTAATGGAGGCACATGTCCAGGATCTGGATCTGATGCTATAGTCTGAGGAAGCCTATTATTATTATTATTATTATTATTATTATTATTATTATTATTAGGGAGTACATAGGCCATCGGTCCTTTCCATGGGCTGATTGGTATAAAGCTCCTAGAGTAATGTTCTATGCCGTCACTTCCTTTATTCCACCGATTGGTGTGGAGACTTTCCTTATGGAATGGAGGACTGGATGCACATGGCCTTTTGGCTCAGCAATTGGCAGGAGATACACTAGATACACTATTATTATTATTATTATTATTATTTGGCACCGCGATAGCCCAGTGGTTAAGGTCTACCATCTGGGACCTGTCGCCAGTTCGATTCCCGTCGGTGCCAGTATTTTCAAAGGATATTTTCTTTGAAAGTATTGGTCTGTCTGGAAAGCTTGGAGCTGCCTTGCGGGGGTGTCAGTAGAGCCTATCGTCAAATCTTCGTACTCCCCTCGCGGGTGAGACGATGGAGGCACATGTGCAGAAATGCATTCGCCATTGACTGAGAAGCACTATTATTATTATTATTATTATTATTATTATTATTATTATTATTATGGACACCGTGATAGCCCAGTGGTCAAGTTCTACCATCTGGGCCCTGTCGCCAGTTCGATTCCCGTCGGTGCCACCAGTATTTTCATTGAACATACCGATCCGTCTGGACCAGTATTTTCATTGAACATACCGGCCCGTCTGGAAGTGTTGGAACTGCCCTTGCGGGGGTGTCATTAGAGCTTATCGTCAATTCTTCGTACTCCCCTCACGGGTGAGACGATGGAGGCGCATGTGCAGAAATGCATCAGCCATTGACAGAGAAGCACTATTATTATTATTATTATTATTATTATTATTATTATTATTATTATTATTATGGAGGGGTGCACAGTATGGCGCCCACGCGAAGAGGAGGTGGTTGGGCCTCTTCCCACCGGTTCCGAGGCTATGTCGTTGTGTTGGTTCCGAGGCTATGTCGTTGTGTTGTTTTTATAAGACATACACCACGTGGGATCAAAGGGGTATATACATTGCTCGATCTAGGGGTGGTCACGGGTTTCGAGGCGTCCCAGACACTTTTCCGCAAAACTGAAGGCTTTCATTTGCTCCTTAGGTCTAAACTTATTTTCATTCATTAAGTTAGTCATACCAACCTTTTTTCTGTGTTTTATTTATTTATTTGTTTATTTTTTAGCTTATTTTTGTAGCGTTTGTGTATGGTTATATTAGCTTCGGTCGGATTATTTATTCGCTTTTTGTGTACGCGC
>WBZZ01001536.1:12500-15000 GCA_019918135.1 Paulinella micropora
GAATGTTCAACTAACGATTTACAGTGAGCAGTGTTTTTAAGGTAAACTTTTATATTAATAGTCCAACTTCAGTCATCGAAAGTAACCGGCCGACTATTTAGGCAATACGTCCACGACCAAACCTCTAGTATTATTAATAATATTGTGAATTGGTTACTGTCATAATTGTGCACTCAGTGTCGCTGTGTCTGCACTGTCAGCCTCGGCTTTGCTAGTCTCAGGCTTCAGCGGTGTAAAGTGTCGATCGTATCACAGTGGAAGTCACCCGGCGAGCCGTAATATTCATGATATATAAGGTGTGGTAAGTTGTCAGTTAATGTATTACGTGACAGAAGTTTATATATACCCTTCTTCTGTTTGTGGTGTGCTCGTACATATGTACCAGACCTCAGGCTTAGCAGCACACTACGGGTCTGAGGTCGTTTTAGTGGTGTCCAAAACGGAGGCAACTATAACTTGAAAGTTTCGAGTTTTTAACATTTTTTCAATCGCACTTTTTTGTTCAAGTGTAAAAATCACGATGTGATCTGGTTTCGACTAAAAAAAAAAAAAAAAAAAAAAAAAAAAAAAAAAAAAAAAAAAAAAAAAAAAAAAAAAAAAAAGTTGAAAAAATCATTTGAAATTCAAATTTTATAACGGTTAAAAGTTTTTAGTTGTATTCATTAAAAAAAGATAATGGGCAAAGTTTGAACATAATTCGCGATAATTTTGTGCGGGGCACTGAATATAGAGGATGATCTTTCTGAATCTGCAATCGTTTTGAAAAAAGGAGCAGTATTGCAGAAGCATTAGTTTCCTGGGTTTTTGATGATTTTGGGTCTTTTTACACTAAAGAATGTCCAGGCCGGTCCAGGCCATGCCAGCCAAAAAGGGCCAAAACCTAGCTAACTTTTTTTACGGACCGGCGCAGTCTGGCGGCGTTTTTGGAAGCTCAGAACAGCCTTCCCATGCCTCGTCCCAAGCCCTCTGGCCGGGCTTGGGGGAAACTCAAAAAGTCTGGCGACAAAAACAAAAAGAGGACTAAGAGGGAAAAACTTCTCTCTGAGCAGGGGGAAGAAAAAACCGGTTGAAACATCAGAAACGAACAACGGTAGCAGAGGAAAGAAAAGCGTCCCCCGATTATGGCAGGAACTCTGGTGTTGTGTTTGTTTCCCCTGACACAGCTGAGGGTAAAACCCGAGGCAACCGTGGCACCCCCCCAAGGACTTGTCCTCAGTTTTCATGGCCAGTTACTAATTGACAGGTCAGAGTCAGTGGACTGACAGTCAGACAAGCTCACGTCAGAAAGGGCTCGGCTCAGGACTGACCCTCGGCGCGCGCCCAAGAAGCATTATCACATTATTATCTGGCGACATTCAAGTGCTCCAGTCAGGTCACAATTCTGACCTGCGGCAGTTTTTCTGACCTGACGCATAATGGTTACATTTTCGACCGCTACATCCGATAAAGCTTTGCAAAAATGTTATGACTTAACCGCTACGGGTCACAAAAACGGCCGCAGGTCAGAATTATGACCTGACCGGAGCACTTGAATGTCGCCAGTAATATCGCTAACTTGAGGACGGATCGGGTCTTCTGGCCGCAGCGCCACGATGGCCTGCACCTGCCGTGCCAATGGGTCCGGCCGCGCCGCCGCGGAGCCCGGGCCGGTTGGCCTGAGTCATGAGAAGAAGAAGAAGAAGAAGAAGAAGAAGAAGAAGAAGAAGAAGAAGAAGAAGAAGAAGAAGAAGAAGAAGAAGAAGAAGAAGGAGGAGGAGGAGGAGGAGGAGGAGGAGAAGAAGAAGAAGAAGAAGAAGAAGAAGAAGAAGAAGAAGAAGAAAGAGTTATGACGTAGGACGGCGTTCAGCATTCACCGTTCACCGTTCACCATTTCCGTCATTCATAGGTGAATGGGTGTGGCGTCGTCGCAGCACTCGGCTGGTGGGGTGGGGGCAGGCAGCACCAGTCCGCCAGACCGCGCGCCGTCGCCCGCCGCGCCGTCCGCCAACGCAGGCACCTCAGCTCGCAAGGAGGGGTCACGCAAACTCTCCCCGACCGACTTGCGCTCGCCCGCCACGGGGGAAGCAAGCGGGGCCTAATCATGATGAAAGTAATAGTAATAGTAATCGTATTAGATAGTGATAGTAATAGTAGTAATAGTAATAGTAATAGTAATAGTAATAGTAATAATAATAATAATAATAATAATAATAATAATAATAATAATAGTGCTTCTCTGTCAATGGCTGATGCATTTCTGCACATGCGCCTCCATCGTCTCACCCGTGAGGGGAGTACGAAGAATTGACGATAGGCTCTAATGACACCCCCGCAAGGGCAGTTCCAACACTTCCAGACGGACCGGTATGTTCAATGAAAATACTGGTGGCACCGACGGGAATCGAACTGGCGACAGGGCCCAGATGGTAGAACTTGACCACTGGGCTATCACGGTGTCCATATAATAATAATAATAATAATAATAATACTATATCTGAGGCGTACTGATGCAGCTAATGGC
>WBZZ01001536.1:30000-37500 GCA_019918135.1 Paulinella micropora
TATCTATCTATCCATCCATCCATCCATCCATCTATCTCTGGACCGGCGTGTGCAGCGCGGCGCGCGACGCGCAGAGCTCGCACACCGCCCACCCACGACCCAACACGCACCTGACAGTATGCACACACAGAAATATGTGTCTTTCTCCAGCTGATTGAAAATTATTATTGATATTATTATTATCCCTGAAAGGTGTTGGGAGTAGGGGGGGGGGTGGGTGGAGGGGGAAAATGAACATGAAAATTGTGTTCCCCCCCCCCCACCCCGCATTTCCGCACCCCTGTCCCTATAAATCATGGTTTGTGGGAACCAGGAGGAGTTGGGAGCTCATATTTGCAGAGTGGCTAGCCACAGACTCCATGTTGATGCTGTTATAATTCTTTGGAATTCACGAAAATATTTGCGTTAGGGGAGTGTCCTGAATACCGAAATTCCTTGTTTTTTTGGCCTATTTTCTGCACCCCTGTCCCTATAAATCATGGTTTGTGGGAACCAGGAGGAGTTGGGAGCTCATATGGCTAGCCCCAGCTCGATGTTGATGCTGATATAATAATTTTTGGAATTCACGCAAATATTTGCGTTAGGGGAGTCCTGAATGCCGAAATTCGTTGTTTTTTTTGGAAGTACTTGCGGTACCCCCGGCAATGAACGTACCCTGTCGATGTGGAAAGGGGGGTCCCCCCGGGAATCCAAGCCCTGTAATTGTACGTACCCGAAGCGAATTAGCCGGCACCTACATGAATGGCTGAGAATGCTCCAAGGTTTCCTCTGCAAGGATCTGGGGCCCTTCCCCCCAGAAACCCAAGCCCTGCCATTGTAGTACCCGAAGCGAATTTGCTGGCGCCAAAATAAATGGCTGAGAATGCTCCAAGGCTCCCAAAGTTGTGGCAGAAGGGTTGACAGGCTAATTTTTTGGTTTACTTTTTCCCCTGGGGACGCGCTCTAAGTAGTGAACCACTTGAAATAGAGATTTACGAGGATTTTGGCGAAGTAGTGCCAAAATGAATGGCTGAGAATGCTCGAAGGCTCTAAGAGTTATGCCACAGGGGCTTAGAGGCTGATTCTTTGTGTTTTCACAAGTTTGTCACGAGGTATATTGGGGATGTAGTTGTGGAATTATGAAATTCGAATGTAATGAGAAAGTAGCGCCAAAATGAATGGCTGAGATTGTTCCAAGGCTGTAAAAGTTGTGAATGTGAGAATGAGAGGAAAAGCGATCTTAGGAAGAGGGGGGGGGGGGGGGGGGGTGCGCGAAGCGCACCGCATACCATCCTTTCAGGTGTTGGCGCAGCCCCTAATTATTATTATTATTATCATTATTATTATTATTATTATTATTATTATTATTATTATTATTATTATTATTATTATTATCATTATTGTTATTACTATTATTATTATTATTATTATTATTATTATTATTATTATTATTATTACCATTATTACTATTATTACTATGATTGCTATTATTATTATTATTATTATTATTATTATTATTATTATTATTATTATTATTATTAGTGGCACCGCGATAGCCCAGTGGTTAAGGTCTACCATCTGGGACCTGTCGCCAGTTCGATTCCTGTCGGTGCCAGTATTTTCAAAGGATATTTTCTTTGAAAGTATTGGTCTGTCTGGAAGGCTTGGAGCTGCCTTGCGGGGGTGTCAGTAGAGCCTATCGTCAAATCTTCGTACTCCCCTCGCGGGTGAGACGATGGAGGCACATGTGCAGAAATGCATTCGCCTTGACTGAGAAGCATATTATTATTATTATTATTATTATTATTATTATTATTATTATTATTATTATTATTATTATTATTATTATTATTATTATGGACACCGTGATAGCCCAGTGGTCAAGTTCTACCATCTGGGCCCTGTCGCCAGTTCGATTCCAGTCGGTGCCACCAGTATTTTCATTGAACATACCGGTCCGTCTGGAAGTGTTGGAACTGCCCTTGCGGGGGTGTCATTAGAGCCTATCGTCAATTCTTCGTACTCCCCTCACGGGTGAGACGATGGAGGCGCATGTGCAGAAATGCATCAGCCATTGACAGAGACTATTATTATTATTATTATTATTATTATTATTATTATTATTATTATTATTATTATTATTCAGCCCAATGGCCTCAAGGCGTTAAACTGTGACGCCAACTCATAACCCTTTGGTGGTAGATGCTGGGGAGGAGGGTCGTTGCGCGCGTAAAAGATCTTAAACTCCGCATATGCTGGTTGATAGCCCAGGACCCAGCAGACACCAGATTGTTATGGGTGGGGTTTCGAGGCAGCTCTAGCAACCGCGCTTGGTGTATGCACTTGCACATTCGGTGACGTCTTGCAAGAGGTTGCAGGGACTGCGGAATAACCTCGGCTTAGTGCAGTCTTGCCCTCAGGAGCTCCATCGGTGGCCCCGATCATCAGGCGAGAGACTGACACGGGGGGGTGGAGGACCTCGAACAAGGGTATTGGAGGCTTATGTCCGTTGAGGATATGCCATTAGCTGCATCAGTACGCCTCAGATATAGTAAATCTGCCTTGGAGTGTTGACTGTGACATATTTGAGGGAAATCCCGATGAAAAAACCTAGTCACACTTGCTAAACAGAGTTCCAGCCCAATGGCCTCAAGGCGTTAAACTGTGACGCCAACTCATAACCCTTTGGTGGTAGATGCTGGGGAGGAGGGTCGTTGCGCGCGTAAAAGATCTTAAACTCCGCATATGCTGGTTGATAGCCCAGGACCCAGCAGACACCAGATTGTTATGGGTGGGGTTTCGAGGCAGCTCTAGCAACCGCGCTTGGTGTATGCACTTGCACATTCGGTGACGTCTTGCAAGAGGTTGCTGGGACTGCGGAATAACCTCGGCTTAGTGCAGTCTTGCCCTCAGGAGCTCCATCGGTGGCCCCGATCATCAGGCGAGAGACTGACACGGGGGGGTGGAGGACCTCGAACAAGGGTATTGGAGGCTTATGTCCGTTCAGGATATGCCATTAGCTGCATCAGTACGCCTCAGATATAGTATTATTATTATTATTATTATTATTATTATTATTATTATTGGACACCGTGATAGCCCAGTGGTCAAGTTCTACCATCTGGGCCCTGTCGCCAGTTCGATTCCCGTCGGTGCCACCAGTATTTTCATTGAACATACCGCTCCGTCTGGACCAGTATTTTCATTGAACATACCGGTCCGTCTGGAAGTGTTGGAACTGCCCTTGCGGGGGTGTCATTAGAGCTTATCGTCAATTCTTCGTACTCCCCTCACGGGTGAGACGATGGAGGCGCATGTGCAGAAATGCATCAGCCATTGACAGAGAAGCACTATTATTATTATTATTATTATTATGGAGGCACATGTCCAGGATCTGGATCTGATGCTATAGTCTGAGGAAGCCTATTATTATTATTATTATTGTTATTATTATTATTATTATTGTTGTTGTTGTTGTTGTTGTCGTTGTTGTTGTTGTTATTGTTATTATCATTATCATTATGATGATGATGATGATGATGATGATCATCATCATCATCATCATCATCATTATTATTATTATTATCATTATTATTATTATTATTATTATTATTATTATTATTATTATTATTATTATTATTATTTGCACATTGCACTGCCAGTCGAGTCTTTGGAGCGGAACCGCGTCACCGAACGGCCCCGTGATACCAATGGAGGCACATGTCCGACAGGATCAAAGGCCAATTGACTGATAAGTCTATTATTATTATTATTATTATTATTATTATTATTATTATTATTATTATTATTGTTATTGTTGTTGTTATTATTATTATTACGCAAGACTAATAATATTATTGTATTAATACGATTGTGATTGATAGTTATTTGTCTTACTTGCAAGAAGCGCCAACCACAGCCAGACGGGGATAGGAAGCAGTGAGTAAAACAATACTACTCCTACTCCAACTACTACTACTCCTACCACTCCTACTCCTACTCCTACTACTACTACTACTACTACTACTACTACTACTACTACTACTACTACTACTACTACTACTACTAGTGTTGTATTGGGTTTAGCTGACGGCTCGCAACGGCCCAGTGGGTGTATGTATGTATGTATGTGTGCATGTATGTATATGTATGTATGTATGTATGTATGTATGTATGTATGTATGTATGTGTGTGTATATATGTATATATGTATATATGTATGTCTGTATGTCTGTATGTATGTATGTATGTGCATGTATGTTCTGACGGCTCGTAACGGCGCAGCGGGTCGGGACAGGCGAGCTGACCCCCAGCGCAACCACATCTATATATGTACGTATGTATGTAGTATGTATGTATGTATGTATGTAGTATGTATGTATTGATGTATGTATGTATTGATGTATGTATATATTGATGTATGTATGTATTGATGTATGTATGTATGTACGTACTGCGTACGTAGGTACGTACGTATGTATGTATGTAAGTATGTATGTATGTATGTATGTACGTATGTATGTATGTATGTATGTATGTATGTATGCATGTATGTATGTATGTATGTATGTATGACGTACGTACGAACGTACGTACGTTCGTACGTAACGTAACGTAATCTAACGTAACGTAATGTAACGTACGTAACGTAACGTTCGTACGTACGTAACGTACGTATGCATGCATGTATGTATGTATGTATGTATGTATGTATGTATGTATGTAAGAGGTGTCCCAAAAGTTATGTCGATTTTGATTCTCTTTCTCTCTGGGAAGAAGGCCGAGATAGCTGTGGGTTTATTTCACGTGCCTACTTCAGGCATGTGACATACTATTGCACAGATGCTAAGGTTTAGCTTCTGTATATAGATAGACAGAAAGTGATAGAATGATGGGAAAGTCAGGATGAATTCTGGTACCTCAACTTCGTATTCCTTGATTTCCGTCCGAAGTGGACGCAGGCAAGGATGTATTTAATGTTGCAAATATCTATCCATAAGCTCTCTAATGCGACCTACTACGGTCCTACTCTGCCTTTATTGCGAGGTAAACAACAAACAAAAGTTAGCATTTTTCTCACTAAAAAAAGCCCCAGAATCGATGTTCTTTGGTTTTCCCGCGTTCTTGTCCAGAAACACTGCGCTCAATCTTTACTATACTCCCTCAGTCTCTTTGCGACTCAGCGATGCTGCATTCACTTTATCATCTATACAGCCCCTCGCATATGGTTGGGACGGAAAGATCAAAACTGTCAGGCAATGGCCTGTTTTGGGGTAGGTCACTTCTTGAGTTTCCAAAACTTAGGTTTCTAAGCTGGAAAGGGCTTTGGGGTCTGGGGAGGCGATCGCCCGCTGAACACCGCATGCTCATCGCGGAACATCTCTCCATAGGGACACCCCGGAACATTCCTGCTGAGGCGACATCAGTGCTTGGTACTATCCCTTCTTAGGGATGTGCCCAAAATTTTTTGGGACATTGCCCCGTTTTTATTTTCTTTCTTTTTTCCAAAGAGTCTTTCAAGGGGCCGTGCATATAGGTATGTCACACGATCACACGTCTCCTGTACTCTGTGCCTACGCAATAAAACCAGCTATCTCAGACGTCTTTTGACAGAAAACAAAATAGAAAAGTGACGGATTTGAAAATTCAAAAAAAATGTAAGTTTCGTTTTCAAAATGTTCCATCTTAGATGTATCATGCAACAAGCATCTGAGGCTCGGGGATACTGCATGCTGTGGAACGTCTTTGGGGCATACTAGCACATTCCAACTCAGGTCTTTCTGGGACATACCTTGGGTAAAGAGGACCGAACATGAGGGACAACCCGTTTGCGGAAGCCCGAAAATTTTTTTTCAGAAATTTTCCAATTTTTCTCTTCTCTCCTTCTTTAGACAGGGCTCCAGGCCCCATGCCTACAGGATTGATGACACTGCTTCAGCGGGCCTGTAGAATCTGACTTGAAATAAAACCAGCTATCTCGGCCTTCTTCCAGAGAGAAAGAGAATCAAAACGGACATAACTTTTGGGACACCTCTTATGTATGTATGGTATGTATGCTATGCATGCATGTATGTATGTATGTATGTATGTATGTATGTACATATGTACATATGTACATGTACATATGGATCATAGTATGTATGTATGTATGTATGTATGTGTATGTATGTATGTATGTGTATGTATGTATGTATGTTTGTTTGTTTGTTTGTATGTATGTATGTATGTATATGTATGTATGTATGTATGTATGTGTATGTATGTAATGTATGTATGTATGTAATGTATGTATATATGTAATGTATGTATGTATGTATGTATGTATGTATGGTATGTATGGCATGTATGGTATGTATGCAGGCTTGCATGCATGCATGTATGCATGCATGCATGTATGTATTTATGTATGTATGTATGTGTATGTGTATGTGTATGTGTATGTGTATGTATATGTGTATGTATGTATGTATGTATGTATGTATGTATGCATGCATGCATGCATGTATGTACGTATGTATGTACATATGTTTGTACGTATGTATGTATGTATGACATATGTATGTACATACATATGTATGTATGTACATACATAACACACACACACACACATACATGCATGCATGTTGTTACGTACTTATGTATGTTATGTATTTATATGTTATGTATGTTAGTATGTTATGTAAGTATGTACCTATGTACGTATGCGTGTGTATGTGTGCATGTATATATACCCCCACCAATAAGCTGCAACGCTTGCCAGCTTCCTAAAGAAGACATGCGATGCAAACATTCATACACGTACGTACATACACGTACATACGTACATACGTACATACGCGTGCCACGTACATACGTATGTCATACATACGCACATACGCGTGCACACGTACATACGTATGTCGTACATACGTACATACGTACATACGTACATACCACTCATACGTACGTAAGCATACAGATATATGTACATACAGACATACAGACAGACAACTCAGACATACAGATACAGACATACTGACACACAGACATACAGATACACTACACCCTGACACTGGTCACTGCCTCGGTCAGCGATTTGCTTTAGGCAATAGCTGTTAGCAGTGCTCTCCACGAGTTATAATTGTACAAATTGTTTCTCTGAAAAAAGAATCTAAGAAAGAAGCACGAAGAAAGAAGAAAGAAGAAAGAGTAAAGAAGAAAGAAAAAAGAAAAAAGAAGAAAGAAGAAAGAAGAAAGAAGAAAGAAGAAAGAAGAAAGAAGAAAGAAGAAAGAAGAAAGAAGAAAGAAAGAAAGAAGAAAGAAGAAAGAAGAAAGAAGAAAGAAGAAAGAAGAAAGAAGAAAGAAGAAAGAAAGAAGAAAGAAGAAAGAAGAAAGAAGAAAGAAGAAAGAAGAAAGAAGAAAGAAGAAAGAAGAAAGAAGAAAGAAAGTTGATAGCCGAAGAAAAAATATTGCTATTTCATTCACAAGACCGACATTAAATGAATCAACATGGTAGACTGGCCGGTTCCGTATGCCACCAAT
>WBZZ01001536.1:45000-55000 GCA_019918135.1 Paulinella micropora
ATAAACCGGCGGAGAGCACCCCAGTGCAGTCTACATCTCAAGGGTTGTGAGCATTGTATTACCTGCAAGCAACGACTTTGAGTAAAGGAGGAGGCATCTACGGTTTTAGGGGTACTATCAATGACTCCGACTTGCGAGACTCTGAGGAAGTTTCAGAGGAAGCAGACGAAGAGGAGGACAGGTCCTTTGAGGCCGAGACAGGCTTGGGAACACCGGTACTGGAACAGGAGGAGGACTCTAACAACCGGGCAGTAAGAGATGGCCACGGGAAAGCTCATCGAGGAAGTACGACACTGAGTTGCTGGACAGTAAGACTACCGCAGCAGAGCCAGTTGGGCCGGATGATGCTGCTGACAGACTGAAAGGAACAGGACCCGCTCCCAGACTCAGTTTTGCTGCCAGAGCTGCCAGTGGAAAGCGAGCAAGGCGGAAAGGCAACGCCAGTAATCAGTGGTAAGTTACGATGAGGGCCCGGGTGTGGAAGTTACAGGACTTCTCGGCAGTGGGTTCAACTATGGCATTGGATCCCATCCAAACGTAACTTTCAAAAGATTTTTTTCATATCATGGGCCCATGTCAGAGTATTTAAAAAACAGGAACTGTGTACAGGCTTCGAAACAGGAAATGTAATAAGAGTTCATCTCATATGTAACATATTATACAATACATTTGATAATAAGAATTACCATCTTGAGTAGCCGTTACTATTACTAGAATTCCAATATTAATATCTATATAATCACGATGTAGTATACAGTGAGTGTTACACCTGAGTCTTCAAAACTACGTACGCCGCTAAGTTGACTCTCAAACACAAAGTCTTTGAAGTAAATTCTTCACTAGATTCAGGTTTTTTTTCTGAAGTTTTTTTTTTAAAAGTCTTTTTTTTCAAGTTTTTTTTCAATTTTTTTTTTTTTTTTTTTTTACCGCTGCTTCACCTGAGAGTCTTATTATTAATATTAACAATCATATCAAGTTATTAATATTAATAACACTCTTCCTTTGCCACCGTATTTCTTGACTGCGTCTTCCCAGTCTGTAAGTTCAATCCTATTAATACCAGTGCGGCACTGCAAGTATTCCGGGCTATTACTTCAAAACCGTCACAGTGTAGGCATCACCCCCCTGATAGCCGGTAAAAAGTACCTTTTCCTGGTGACAGGTGCACCAGCTTGTTTTTCAGTATTATTTGTCCGCATTGGACCTGATGCAATTTTATTCCTGGTCTGTTGCAGTTTTCCTTTTTTGCTTCACTGAGCTAATATAACGAGACATCATTCTCATCTTTTGAGGACTGTGTTTGGTTGTATTACCGACTTTTTACGAGCTATCGTTGGGGGCATTATATTTGGAGTCCACATCACTAGGGTGATTTCTTTCTGCTTTGCCACACAGGCAACAGAGTGAATTTTCACTGAACTGTCTCACACGGGGACGTCAGACGAAAACAAATACTCCAACACAGCTCCCTCATAACTCTTTCACAAAACAAATAATTTGATTGGTCTCAAGCAGGTGTCTCGTACCCTCTAGCCCAATCCATATCTGTGTGCTCACAAGGAGGCATCAGATACAAACTCTGTCGTTCTTGCTGTTCTCACACAGAGACCAAGAAGAAGGAGGTGGACAGAAGAGTGAAGGAACACACACAAAACACAAACAAGCATAGGGACAGGAGCACAACACTCTACCCTTCTAGTTTGTGCATTTATCTGCATTATCTCACACATACGTCAGAGTATTTTTGCAACTCTCTGATCGTTTTCTAAAGGTAGGTCTGAGAACCTATCCGACCGACTGTCGACTTCTCAAGGAGAGCTTTTCTAGCTTCTCTATTACTATCTGTGTGTAGGTCCAAGTGCCTCATACTAGATACAATATAGAAAAGAAGGAGGAGAAAGTAATCTGAGTAAGGAGAACAAGAAATCGGAGAAAGTCTAAAAGACTATTTTTATCAAACAAAAACAAACATACAAGCAGTGTTTCATAGAGGACAGGGAATCTCACTCTACCCTCTCTATTAGTTTCTCTCTTCACTAGTCAATCGACTGAAGGAGGAACAGAACACAAACGAACAAAAACCAAACATAGGAGCTGACACTGTCCTCCTGTTAATTACTACTACGACATCATGTCGACAGAGACCGCCGAAGTGAGTGAATTCTCGGAGGCAGATCAAAGAAGAGAAGAAGAAGGGAGGAGGAAGAGGACTGAATGAAGGAGGAGGAGGAGGAGGAGATGAAGGAGTAGGAGGAGGAGTAGAAGAGGGCTGGGATGATGAAGGAAGATATGGAGGAGACGAAGATGAAGGAGGATTTGAACAAGAAGAGACGGGAGGAGGAGGAGCATATGGTAATCCCTTACCACCTGCCTACACGGGAGGAGGAGGACGGAAAATGATCGACTTGATTCATAGTGATGGAGAGGAGATCACAGTGGAGGAACAACAGTGGGTGCAAGACCACTATGACCTCACTAAAAAAGAGTTTGATAACAAGATGGGGGGAGAGAAGGACACCTATGTGTGGATCCCTCAGGATCAAAGAAGAGAGAAAAGTCGTGCTAAAAAGGATGTCTATATCCTATTATCAAACACAGCACAGCTCCTCGGCAAACTGGTCTCTGATCCAGAAGAGAGAAAGAAGATACAGCATATCAAGTTTGGGACACACACACCCACCTTGAATTACTCGATGCTATCTTTGGGGTGTACACTCAAACCCTGATTTGGGAACGTACATACGGCCCACGATGTGAGGGTTACCTCCAGTACACAAACCCAAGAGCAACGGCCAGATTTCTCGCGACTGGTCAGGAGGCAGTCGATGTAACAAAAATGAAGACCAATCTGGGTTCGAAAAACTCGAGTGACATATTTCATTTTTTTACAATGGAAATAAAGGCCTTGGAGGAGGGGAAGGCAGAGATGGAAAAAAGCATTAAGGCAGCAGGAGAAACTCATCCTGTGATTGATGAGTTAGAGAAGACCGACAGAGTTCTGACCAAGATCAGACTGTTGATGGGTGCGTTACTGCACAAGGAGGCATGGAAGAGATGGATTCCTACCAAGGATCACTCTGTCCTTAAATCACTTAGTAACGCACCACCGGTCGCCAACAAAGCAGGTGTTGACCAATATGTGGAGAAATATAATTTTCTCAGATCTGCTTCTGAATTGGTGGCCTTTATCACTCATGCTCAAAAGCTGGTGATATCTGAGAAGAAGAAGGCGAAAGAGAATGAGGAGTTCGAGAAGACGATGAGACTGGAAAGAATGAAAGCAAAAGTGAGTGGTGCAAAGACACACCCTCCGACATATTTGACCCCACCAGCTCCTGCCCCACCAGCCCCTGCACCCTCGGGCTCAACTACGGTGGTGGTCACAAACACGGAGAAGAAGGACAGACAGAACATCATACATGCCTTCAAGGGGAAGAAAGGAGGAGTGGCAAGTCTCATGCTATATGCCAAGACGAGCTCAGACAAAGACTCTGATGCTTCGCTTTTGAGCAAGCTCAAAGAGATCAATGCCTGCATGAAGGCTTTTCCTTGCGACGAAACGCAGGAATACGAGGCCCTTGTTACTGTTTTTGACCAATCTCTAGTCTCGGAGGGATTTGATCTGACACAGTACAAGTTTTTGAGAAAGAAGGAGGAAATTAAGAGAAACAATGCAACAGGCCTAGACGCTCAGTGTGAACTGGCGGTGGCCACACTCATTTCATATTTTCAATCTCATGGATACCAGCATCTCTGCACTGGTATTCTTATAGGATTTGAAATCTTTGAGACAGCGGCGATGAGTTTGAGGAGTGCTGTTGGCTTGGCGGCGACCCTTACGGAGGTAGTTTCCTCCTATGGGCTATTCTATGGCCGCAAGTCGATCATCCTCTATTTCTTCTCGGCGTTACACACAGTTAACCCGAGTAAGCTTACTCAGCTCATACAACAATGCTCGACGTTTAGCTCAGTGAAGTCCAAGAACTTCCTCGAGACACACGTGTTCGAAAATACGGTTCAAAGCGTTGCTCCGTCAGCACTGTTTCAAGAAGTGATGAGTGCATGCTCAAACATGGACTCGCTCACGGAGGCACATACGGCACAGGCAGGCGGTGTACCTGTTGGCGCAAAAGCCACGTACACAAACAGAGTTGCCGGTTGGAAGAGACAGAGAGAGCCAGACCTGAAGACCGCATGTTGGAGGTGGTTCGCGGGCTTGCAGTGTAAGGCGCAGATGGAGAACAGAGACTGCTCTTTCAATCATGATAGGCAGAACCCAACAGCAAGGGCAAATTTTCTGAGCAGGACGGAAGGCAAGGAACCGGGCCTTTTCAACATGCTTCAGATTGCCGCTGCGAACGAAGGTATGCCAATATGTGTGATGATGAGGAGTTACGAGAGGCAATCATTACCTACATGAAGAGGATGAAGGAGAAGAAGGAGGAAAGGGAGAGACAAAAGAACTTAAAGGCCTCTCAAAGAGGACGAGGAGGAGGAGCAGGAGCAGGAGGACGAGGAGGAGGAGGAGGACGAGGACGAGGAGGAGGAACATGGAGAGGAGCCTCGAGGTGGCAGGGAACCCCTCAGAGAGGAAGAGGAGGAGGTCGGGGATATACCCCTTATGGAGGGAGAGCTGTTCGAGCTCCACCCCCCCCACCCAGAGGAGGAGGCTCATGGGCAAGCTCCAACCCGAATTTCGGTCGAGCTCAGGCCTACAACACTGCCTCGGAGACCGATACGTCATCCTACCCGGACACTACTCAAGGTAATCGTTTTGAGGTGGTGGAATGACTGGAGGGGGAAGAAGAGAGGAAGGAGAAGACTGTGAAGTTTAACCCTAAAGTCACAGTGCTTTCTAATGCTGTTGTGCAGACTGGGCCAACGCTTCCTCTATGTGAAAACAAAGATGTGGGTACACAGAGACTGCAGCCCCAAGGTAGTCTCATACCCGTTCATACAGCACGGTTACCAATGATAACTGATGCAAATAGGAAGGCGAGACTTGCGATGGAGGCGAGCAGGCCAATGGCAGATGTATCGCCTCGGCCAAGCAAACAACCACGAACAGACTCAATGTCTACGATCGCGGCGGGTGGCGAGCAAAAAGACAATGTGTGTACTCAAGTGCCACAAGACAATGTCGCTCACATAGTAAACGCACCAGTACCGCAGAATAATAAAAATGTTAATGAGGTGAAGCAGGAGGAGAAGAAGGAGGAGTTGAAAAACTTAGAGACAAGACTCCAAAATTTGGAACGTAAAGTTCTTGTTCTCGCAGCCAATATACACAGGCCCGATGCTCTGTGTTATAAGGAACTTTATTGTGAAACATTGACGACAATATTAAAAGTTGGTAATGATACGATGGCGAATATTAATATTGTCGGCAGGAAGTTTTTAAGTCGATACCGGGACTGGGTGGACGGAAATATGAAAAAGTCAACGGGCACTCTCAAAGGAGTGAGCAGCCGGACGGTCATCACGGGAATCATCACACTGACCTTTAAATTGAAATCCGCACGAGTATACCGTATGGACCTCTATGTCGTCCCCGGTTACCACGGGTCAATATTACTATCGTATGACCAATAGGCTACGATGGGGGCTGTGATTGATTGCGCCGCACGGCGAGTGATATATGGAGTAAAAAGAGGAGAAGAGAACGATATTGATCCCTTCAACGCTACTGACTCTTATGAAGCTTATGAGCTGAGTCTAGCGACGGATCACAAAAAGATTGCCATCGCACATGAGGCACTTGAGGTGTACGTTCACCCCCATGTCGTAAGACCGGATGAGCTGTCCTGGACCGACAATTGGGAATCCCAAGTCTGCACGGTCACAGTTCCGACATGCCATTGGGACAAAAAGTCTATTGATGACTTAATCGAGAAGCGAAAGGAGGAGATTATATGTGTTGCACAAAGAAGCCCGTCGTTGGCGAGATTCGCGGAAGGAGTAGGAACAGATGTCCATATTACTAACGGATACTGTTTCCATGCGAAAGTAGGAGAAGAAAAAAGGGAGGCGTTTGTACCAAGGAGAACGGGGCGAATCCCGGATACTCCACCAGAAACTATTAAAAGTTTTATTACTGATTTCTGGGGTGACGAGCCCACGTGGCCGCGTTCACTGTCTGAAGTGAAGAAATGCTTACGGACTTTATTCGAAAATAATAAGCCGTATACTATTATCCTGCCATATAATGAGAAGGCGATATGGGCGCAGGAAATAAGGGACCGGCTTATTGATCATCCTATACCGGTACCCTCTCGCAAGCAACAGCTAGTGGTGGCTTGTCGTATGGGAACTCGTGAGCAGAGCAGTGCATACAAGCGGAAGCTCAGAGACCTCGACAAGTTGAAATTGATACCGCAAGCATTCACATGCTTTGATGGTTTTTACACCCGTAAAGCTCCTTTGCAATACGCGAGACTCATTGACATGCTGGTGGAGCTCGGTAAAGATGATGAGCCGGACACGGTCACGTATGAAAAGACGGGCCTAGATGATGTCTCGGAAGAGGACTTAGGCTTGGAGGAGGACAGAGAACCCCTCAAGCAACATAAGCAGATGTCTGATGAAGATTTTCAAGCGGCGGCGCGGAAAATATTGGAAGAAGGAGTAGGCACGGAGAAGGAGAAGGAACTTTTAAAAGCCAAATTAGAGGCGAACAAGGAAATTTTTGACCCTCCACATGCAGGTGGTGTCAAGCCTGAAGATTTCACTGCGGTTATTTACAAAATACCGGGTGCGGAGCCGTCACCGGCACCACGAAGGGCGAATTTGAGTATACATGAGGCGAAGATAGCGGAGGAGCTAGCAAGACAGCTGCTCAACGAGGACTTTATTGAGAGATCAACATCTCCAATAGTCTCACAACCGAGAATAGTGCCGAAGCCAGGAGGAGAATGGCGCCTGACAGTTAACTATGCTCGTGTTAACAAGGTGCTGGAGGAAGAGAGAAATCCTCTCCCGACATTAGAAGAAGGAAGGAGAGTACTGCGGAATGCAAAATTCTATTCGGTCATTGACCTTAAAAATGGCTTCTGGCAGATACCACTGGAGGAAAAGTCCAGATGGCTGACGGCGTTTGTGGTGGGTATGGAAATATACCAATGGAAAGTGCTTCCGATGGGCCTCAAGCAAGCTCCAGGACTTTTCCAGAAGGCGATGCAGAAGATGTTGAGCAGTCAGTACGATGATTTGTCTGACGGTGGCTTTATGAGAAGGCGGGGACAGAAGGCGGGAGAATATGCATTTTGCTATATCGATGACATTATCGTATACTCTAACACAATGGAGGAGCATATCGATCATTTGTCCGATATATTCAGGCGCATCGGAGCTTTTGGCCTGAAGTGCAATCTAAAGAAGTGTCAACTTGCCAAGACGAGTGTGACATACTTAGGGTACGAGATCTCCCATAATCGAGTCTCGATATCCAAAGAGAAGAGGGAGGAGATTATGAATCGACCGATACCGAAGAACCGCACTGAATTGCACTCATTCCTTGCGATGGCGCAATACTATAGCCAGTTTTTCCCGATTGGGGTGCAACACGGGCTAAAGTGGAGAAAATGATAGATGTTGGAGACTTTGAGAAGTGGGACGAAGAGGCTTTGCAAGCGTTTCATGCGCTCAAAGATCTCATTTACAAAGACCCGAAAGACGGAGGACTGGTGTTAACGATGCCCGACTTTACGAAACAATTCGTAGTCGATACAGACGCATCTAAGTTTGCGATTGGGGCGGTATTACAACAAGAGGATGAGGAGAAGAAATTACGCCCAATCATGTTTATTAGTAGGAAGTTGTGTGCGGCGGAGAGAAACTATTGCACAAGGCAAAGAGAGGCGTTGGCGGTAGTATGGGCCCTCAAGAGGCTCAGAGAGTATTTGTGGGGAGGACCTCAATTTACTGTCAGAACTGATCATCATAACCTGTTATGGTTGATGAATCATGAACAGACGGGACGGCTGGCGCGGTGGCAAGCGTTCTTGTCTTGTTTCGATTTTACAATGGTCCATCTACCGGGAAAGCGAAATGTGGTCGCTGATAGCCTCTCTAGGCTAGAGTTTAACTCAGAAGTATCGGCGTTGGTGTCCACGGTGGAGATGGAAGACTTGTCCACTGACAAGGTGTATGAGGTCAGCCACATTGAGGCGATGGAGATGGCGAGTGGAGTCCGATATGACCGCACAGGTCTACGGTACAGTCCACAAGGCCCGGATCACGGGATATGTTGTGAGCTACATACCCAGGAGGACGCTGAGTGGTCCTATGAGGTATATGAGAATGCGAAGGCGAACATAAGAGAGGAAGAGGAGACGCAGGAAGTTTATGCGGAGCCTCCTCAAGAGCGGAGAAGTGACCTAGACGATGACCCGGAAAGAATCGGGTACGACTAGAAGATGGTACTATCCATATAGCCTCGCCTACCGCATGGAGGCAACAACAGGCTCAAGATCCGGAGTTTAAGGAACTCATACAGTTATATCAGAACCCGGATGAGCTACGGATGACGAAAGCGATCAAAGATCAGATGAAGGAGATGGGATGGAGAGATGGTCTACTGTGGTACAAGGGCCTTCACGGTCGCTATGCGTCACAGCCGGACAAATGGACCCTTTGGGTACCGGAGAGTCTGAGACGATTTATATTTGTCGCAGCCCACAATTGCCCACTTTTGGCGCATCCGGGTCGACAACGAACTCATATGTTCGTAGCGAGGCGATTCTGGTGGAAGAAGATGAAGGGGAGATAGATCAGGCGGTGGATGCATGCATCCCGTGCAAGATAAACAAAACACCACTGAAGGCAAATTTCGGCCTGATTGGCGAATTTCCTCTTCATGCGGGGATGTTTGAGTTTATACACATTGATCATGTGGGACCTTTCCCAGAATCGAAGGATGGTTACAAATACCTCCTTACGGCTATTGACAGAGCCACCAACTATGTGTGGATCATCCCTGTCAAAGACGTTACCGGCAAGACGACGGCCGAGGCGCTGATCGATAGGATCATCTCACAGATCGGAGTACCAAGAAAGATATGTTCTGATCGAGGCTCGGACTTTAATAACGAGGTCATCGACAAACTATCTAAGTATTACGGGATGAAATGGCAATATGTTACTGCCTATAACCCGCGAGCAAATGGGAAAATCGAGCGGGTACACAGACCCCTCAAAGCCTCACTAAAGATGTATTGCACGAAGAAGGAGAATCAAAGAGCATGGGTCGAGGCAGCACCATCATTTTGCGTTTGCAATGAACTGTCTACCCTCTACGGCGTTAGGAGGCTCGAAGAGCTCAATCTCGCCATATCAGTTAGTATATGGGCGTGAGCCTGATATCCCGACTTCGCTCCTTCACCCAAAAGACACTTGGGCGGATGCGGATGAGTTGTTTGGGATGAGACTTAGAGTGAAGATGGAGGCGGAACAAATAGTCAGGGCGCATAGAGAGGCGGAGCGCCGAAAGACTGACGCTGAAGGGGTGCGACAAGCGCACTTGGATCAGATCAAATTACAGGTCGGGGATATTGTACTGTTGTATCATCCTCAGGTCCCGAAGGGAGTCAGCTCTAAGCTGTTCACTCACTGGAAAGGACCTTATCAGATTATGGAACAGACGGGACCTCTGAACTACAAGATCAGGGGTAGAGGGAAGGTGCAAATTGTGAATGTAAGAAGGCTGATTAAGTATGATCCCTTCTTATTGGAAGATGAATCCGTTGAGGAGGCGTTAAAACGGATGAAAGATGATTTCAAAGAGGTGCCGCCCATCCACAAGGAGGCTGGCATAGACCAAGACGATGCTTATCGGGCACCGATAGCTGAGAAGGAGGAGAGTGAGGTGGACAGTAAGGAGAAGACTGACCGCATAAGCGCGGTGGGGACTCAGTCCAAGTCTCCGCGAGAGCATAGCGGAAAGAAGGAGAAGATCACAGAGGCGCAGCTAAGGAGAGCGCGGAATGATCTTATCAACGACCAA
>WBZZ01001536.1:70000-82511 GCA_019918135.1 Paulinella micropora
GTTTAAGTTCCCTTATCTGCTTGGCATATAGTCTTCCATATTTCGTGTTATATTCTATCTGATCATCCGTGGGTGGTTTAGTGTTCTTCTTGTAGTATTCTTTATTGTATTGCTTTATCTTGTCTTTGTTCTCTCTACGCTGTTGCCTTTTTCTTTGTGCTATTCTTTCCTTATTCCGTGCATAATATTCTCTATTATACCTTTGCATTCTTAACCAAGCAAAAGTGTCATTGTATTTTCGTTCCATGTGAGTACTGGGCATGTTGTTTTTATATTATTGACCTTGACTTTAACATGATATTGACCATTAATATGTATGAGCACGGGAGAGAGAGTTTTTATAAAATACCGCTTCCTAAATAGTGTCCAATCCCCCACGTTGGCCATGTCCGACTTGACCCTTAAGCCCTCGGACACTTTTTATTATGTTTTTTAAAGGATTTTATATATTATTATTCTTACTATTAATACTTTTTTTACTTGGACAGGGTGTCCAACCCTATATATACTTTTTTAAAAAAAAAGTATGTCTATATGAATTCATATAGACATATATAAAGGCTTTCGGCTCCCAAGGCCAAAGGGCGGACAGGGGCAGGAAGATGAATTTTAATAAATCTCCCTCTGCTCTCTCTCGCAGACGGACGGCCTTTATCCAATGTGTGGTGATGGAAATCCAGTGGAAATCCACACAAACAAAAATGGCAAAAATGAAATGAAAACACAAAAGCAAAACATAAATGACTTCAACCATTGTAAAAAAATAGGAAACCATAATGCAACATCACATAAGCCACCAACCACCTCACAAAGCAACTAATCACGTCGCCCCGCACAAAACGAAAAGGCAATAGGTAAAAATAATAATAATTTTGATAGCATTAAAAAAGTTCAGGCCGTGAGCCCACACAATGAGGTACGTATCTCAAGTCAAAAAAAGCACAATGAGGTACGTATCTTGCAACCAAAAACCTAGGAACTGGGGATTTTGGGGATCCACAGAAATCACCTTTCGCAGAATGTCGGAAGCGCTCGTGAAGCCATCAGAGAGGACGGAGGAAGATTGGGACGAAGTTTATGATATTACTCATCGCTCAGCCTATCAGCTAGAATTAGATGCTACTAATGTTGATGAGAAAATAAACAAAATTGATATTCAAATCTCATTACTCGCTAAAAAAAAGAATTCCCTAATGCCTAAAAAGAAAGCAATAAGAAAGAGACTAGACGAGATAAACCGAGGTAAGAATAAACGGGAAAATGATCTCTCAATTTCTCGTAAAAGAAAAATGAAGGTGAAAGAGATAAATGAAAATCTCAAGAAATTTGAGGAATTTCGCAAAAAAAATAATCCCTTCTCTGCTTCGGAAATAAATCGTCTAGAAAATTTCATATTGCTCGGGAATTCATTTGAAGATGTAATCTCAAATTCTATTTCTGTTTCTTCTTCTTCTGACGAAGATGATGTTGAGCAGGGACTGCTAACATGAACCGCGGTCTTAGGGACGAATGATACATGTGTTAAGAAACACAAATAAAAAACCAAAAAAAATTGGGCGAAAGCCCTCTATCTTTCAAAGAAATTTTGTCTTTTGTTTTTTTCTAACGCAGACAATGTCGGAGGAACTCGCAGAAGAGATGGAGGCCATGGGTTTGGAGCGCAACGAAGAAGTTGAGGAGGAGGAAGCAGAAGGCAAAGCAGTGGTGCCTTCGCCTTCGCCAGCAGAAGGGAAAGAAATTGCTCCGCGCAGTCCGTGGAGGAACTTCGGCAACCTGTCCCGAGTGGTTTTAACCACTACGGGACGATACGTTGAGATGTCAAAGGCTTTTATCAAAGCCACGAAAACTATTAAATTGTTTGCGAGCAAATCCTCGCACAACGAAAACCCCGATTGCCTTTACGCAAAGGCAAAGTATGATACCACTTTCAAAGAACCCAAATACAAATATTTCTTTCTGGTATCAAAGGGGAGTGGTGAGCGAGAGGAGTTGATTATTTTCAACAGCCTCACTGCTTTGGCGCGATTAAACCATGAGGCAGGCCAAGTGAATTGGATCGTGAAAATTCGTTAATTAAATCTCTTTCTTTTGATATTATTTATGACTTAGAAAAAATATAGACTTGTTTAATATATACCGGTCAGTCAATGTGGAGTGAGAGTGATAGAAAGTTTGTGAGGCAGTTAAAAGTAGCAGACACTGAACAAAAAATTTAGAATGTTGTATCTAATCATTTTGATAGTGACCATAAGCCGTCAATCGCCTTTCATAATTCTATAATGTTATTATTTTCTAACAAAACTACTGATGAAGAAGCACTTGAAGCATTAAAAGTTATTTACCCCAAGTATGTCTTAATATATCCGAATTTGCAATCAAGACGACAACGAATATCTGAACTTAGAATGAAGGCAATTAAGCCAAATCAAAGTGAAAAAGTTTATGAAATGTCCAAACTAGATAAATACTTCAATTTGAACGAAGATGAAAGAATTGAAATCGTAGAAGGATACAAGAAAGATGTGAAGCAGAAAAATGAAGAAAAAATACAAATAGATGTGCGGGATGTGATGGCAAAATGAATGGAATGATCATGAGCGATGATGTCTATATGAAACTGCTATCATTAATGATAGCAACTGGTGCCCGCCCCGTAGAGATATTTGATAAGAATACATATGAATTAATCCCTGATAAGCCGAGTTGGTTAAGAGTTAATAGTCTAGCGAAGAAACGGGAGGGGCAAAAGAAGAATTGGACAGAAAGGCCAGTTATTCTTTTTACTCCCGAATTTGTAATTGATAAAGTAAATTCAATTAGAAATCATTTCAAGAAAAAGAAAGCGGTTACTATCAACGATGACGGGCAATTAGACAAACAAAAAAACAATGAGTTAAACAAACGAATAATTAAAATCTTTCCGTGGCTGGAGAACTATAAACAGAAGAGCAGTATGCTGAGAAAGTTGTATGCAAGTTTATCTTATTCCAATTTTGCCAATCCAAAGTTGGAGAACTATAACACATGGGTAAGCAATGTGCTGGGACACGGCGATATGATGACAAGTTTTTCGTATTCGTGGGTAAATGTGGCCGATCCTGAGGAGATTAAAGCAGAAGGGATTAAAACAGAACTTGAAGAGTTAAGAAGAAAGATAGATTTATATCTGAGTTTAACTAATGTTAGCGAAAACGGAGAAGAAGAAAGCAAATATGAACCATTAGGAAAGAGAGCGAGCCGTGCAGATAAACTTGAATTGTTGGAAAAAATATGGAACGATTACGAAGGGCAAATAACAAATACTAAACTACGGCAATTAAGCGGGATAGGAGCAGTGCTTGTTAATGAGTTTGTAAAGCAGAAGAAGGAAAAGCCAGAAGAAGGAAAACAACCAGAATATCTCCAACATGTTGGAGATAAGGAAGTGAAGCAACCATTAAGAAGAAGTGCTAGAATTAAAAAGAAGGCTAATACTTAACCACAATCAATGGGGGCTCTCCATATTTTACTCTAAGATTAGACTCTCGCCTGTAGCATTTAATGGAGCAGATTGTGAAAAACTCAATACTATCCACACCATAGAAATTGCCTGCTATAATCGGGGGGTGCGATTGGAATGTGCGAGACAAACCGCATATATTACAAAATTCTTCTGTATATTTCGTCAGGGGCATTTCTGCATAAACAAATGTTCTTATGTGGCCAACGATATCCGCGGGCAATTCGTGTATTATTATTGACATGATTTATATAAAATATAAAAACCTTTTTATATTATGATATATAATAAAAATGAACCTTTTTGGTCAAAGCACGAGCACTCCATCGTCATCGACTACATCGTCATCTTCTTCTTTATCAATAGATAATATTAAAGATGCATTACCTACAACGGCCTTCGGAGAATTGCGAACGGCCACTTTATCGCCAGTATTACAAAATGTATTTACATATGGCATCAATACGCGGTTCTTTGACAAAACAGAAACCAACGGCGGGGTGGTATCAACTGCTAATTCAATGGCGGTTTTGACCACATCGGCCTCAGGTAATTCAACCGCACAGATTACGACTATAGAGAGAGCAAAATATAGAAGTGGCATGGGCTTGGTTGCTAGATTTTCCGCATTATTTCCAACATCTACCGCCGCGACTACCTTTAATTGCGATATCGGCATAGGCACACCAGCAGACAATTTATGTTTTAGACAATCAAACTCGGGAATGTCTGTTGTAAGAACGGCGGGGAGTATTGAAAATGTGGTTAGTCAGTATGCGTGGAATGTTGATAAATGTGATAATACGGGAAACTTCCCCACGATTGATTTTACTAAATTGAATGTGTTTGAAATAGTCGTCCAATATCTGGGTAGCGGTCAAATTACATTTAAAATTGAAAACCCGCGAACTGGACGAATGGAGATAATTCATGCGATTAAATATGCGAGCACTGCTACTACTCCATCATTGGATCAGGCGGCGTTTGCTCTATACGCGAAGGCGTATTCATCAACCCTTCAATCCGTTGTAATGAAAACGGCGAGTATGTTTTTGGCAGTTGAGGGGACTATTGACCGCACTATTGCTATAACCAATTCTTATGACAATGTCAAAACTATAGGAGCAACTGAAAATGCCATATTTACCATTAGAAACCGCGCCACATTCAACAGCAAAACAAACTATAACATAATCTACTTTGAGAATTTGTGTATTAGCAACTCAGACACTAAAACATGTATCGCGAGAATTGTGCTCGATACCACATTAGGGGGGGTGCCTTCTTACTCTAATTACGACACCGCCACATCATTGGCCGAGGTAGATACGGCGGGGACTACAAGAACGGGTGGAAGTGTGATATTCACATATGTGTTGTCTGGTGGTTCATCAATATACATTGATTTGTCTCATTATAACATCAAGATAGGGTCAGGTAAGACATTTACTATATCCGCACAAAATACGAGCGGTGGAACGGCGAGCATTTACGCTTCATTGAACTGGATTGAAGATCAGATTTAAACAAAAAAAAATACACACTTTCAAAAATACAGGCTTTCAAACTTTTTTTCTATCTCTACTGCTAGATTGTTAATATTTGTTTTTTTTGTCATTTCCTCAACAATTGGTGCATGGTATTTCCTTAAATACCGATAAAACTGATCCATATTAGTCCCGCACGGGATTATATCTTTTTTTTGTTTCAAACGGCACTCGTTGACAGCCGTTATCAACTTAAACAATTTATCTATATTGTCCAAAAATATCATATATAATAAGGGAAATTATAGTCCAAATGTAAATAAACCGATAGGATTAGGCATGATACACCTTTAAGAGAATTGAAACTTCAAAATTGACAGGACATTCAAGCACTTCACCGCCCGCATTTCTAATGACAATATCAATAGACCTTAAACTTTTTGTTGTATTAAATGGCACATAATCGGCGACATCATTAGAACTCTCAAAGTAGCACTGGACTCCATAGGGCTTATCTAAGTTACATTTACCGACCACGGAGAAATTACCATTTGCTTCAACTAAACCAGACTGATTTAAAGCACGGCTATGGACATAAACGGCCGTTTCACCGATTAGATTGACTATGGATTGCATTGTGCTACTCGCCGCCGCCGAGATATCGGCAGTTAGTCCTATCTTGTCGCTAATCGTGCTTTTATCGTAATCAAAACTATACGTATCACCAGTGAAAGCGAAATTCAATTTATTAACGGAGTTCAAAGTTATAACTACGGAGTTAGGGGTAATTGCTGAATTAATCGCAGTTTGAAGGCGGTAATAAATGTATCAATGGTGTATTGATTTGCTGTTACGATTGCCGTTTTTGTAGCCGATCCAGTTGTTTTAATCAATGTGAGAGTGTTGGCATAACTCGGTATGTTTGGGAAAACATTTGGGATAGAGATACTTTTAACGACATAAGCACTGATTATATCAATATTACGACCAGTTGCTGGTAAATCAACGACGAAACGGCCATTGTGAGTAGAAGCGGATTTTGATTCTGTTTTATCGCTTGAGGAGACACGAAGGAGGAAATTTTTGCGGGTGCGCTTTTCGTCTTCAAGATTGGAGATAGTAAAAGACATTGCTATATTATAAAATAATATATTTTAATTTTTAAATTTTTTTTTTGTTTGACCACGGCACGAGATGGATAGATAGACGCGACTTTGACGTATTTCAACCAAGCGGTGATGGCGCGATCTGCGTTATAATCAGAAGCATACCGAATAGTAACCTCGGCAGTTCGTGAGTTATTAACCGCAAGACCAGATGCTCCAATGTGTGGCGATTGATTGAGTGTCTGGATAATGGTGGCAAAACCACCATTTGTAGCAGTAGTGGAAACTCCGTAGCAGAATAATACTTACGAAAGTTTTCAAGAGAAACAGATGAAGACATGTAAGCATCACGAATGCCCATAGTCGCTTGGAGATTGTTAGCATACAACTCTGCACATCCTCGCTGAACTGAGCAAGTGTATCAGTAGTGCCACCGATTTCCATCTTCTGCTTAGGAGCATACCAGTCACCAATACGGCATTGATATTGTCTGTAAGGCATTTGAGCCGTTCCAAGGTTATCAATACTAGCATTATCTGCAATTACATTTTGAGTGACGATATACAAGCACTGAGCACGAGCAACGGCCTTATTCACTTGAAGATTAAAATCATCAGACGTGCCCGGATTTGCCTTTTGGTTGTAATATGTTTCATAAGTGTATGTAAGACCATCCTTGCTTCCCATCTGTTCCAGAATATTTCTCTGCACGGCGGGAGCAAGTGAGAAGGTTTCCAACATAATAACAGGATTTGATATGGTATAAGTGAGAGCCGATCCGGAGAATCCAGCGGGAACCTTAGCATCAGTGGTTCCAATAATAGTCAATGCTTCTTGAGGCGGGGCAAATGTCAAACGAAGCCTCATACCACTAATCAAAGAGGGAGGAATGAGAGTTTCTTCATTAAACACTCCTGAAAAGTAATGAAGAGGAATACAAACTCTCAAATAATTGCCAGTCGCACACTACAGCAGTGGGGACATTGACCGCAAAGTAAGTAACTGCATCGTCCGTAACACTAGCATAACATCAACACTTTCTCTCTGTCCAGACATCTGTGCCTGTCGGCGATAATCAAATGGATAATGCCACGGGAGAATATTTCGCACCATCTTGTTCAAATCTTCAATTCGTTCAAGTTCGCTACCATCCTTACTTTCCAACAAAAATCTTTCAAAAATAGCCGTTGCTGGTGTGTTCTGGAAACCAATAGCACAGGCAACATTATCTTTTCCATCAGTGCTACCAATCCATCTGCTTTAATATCAAACGACAAATAGCAATTCTTCCATAAACAAAATCAGTGCTTGCCTGTAATGTAAAAATCATTTCAGTCCCCGATGCACTGGTATAAGTCTGCTGGTCGGCAAAGTTCTTCTTAAAGATACTCCCCTGCTCAGTGAGTGCCAGATTTGCTGGCAACTCATACCTGAGGTTGTTGAGGGTCATCAACTCCTCCGTGTTTTTACTATCCTTTCCTTCCATTTTTGTTGTTGTGGTTGTAGAAATTACACTGCTTATTATACTAATAAAAAAATAATAGAAATTAAAAATAATTATTTATTCACCTGAAACGGATTGTTTAATAATATCAACTGAATTCTGTATATTGTCAAGTCTTGTGTCTTGTGGTGAAGTCAATTGAAACTCTCTTGCCTCAGCATTTTGAACCGCTTTCTTCAAGTAAGCCAAACTGCTAACAGCGGTGTCCAAATCAACAACATCTCCTTTTTCTTTGCTATCAGAAATGTCGGTTAATGTGTTTTGAATAGTGCTCTTCTCATGTGAGACAAGGTCGCCAAATTCGGTTAATGGTTGATTAACTAATGGAGCACCATGACTACTCCATAATTCAAATTGATTTAGTTGAAAACCATCACTCGCGGGTCGGTTTCCTTCGTTGAGTTTGTTAATAAACTCGTTAGACAATCTATTGGAGGCATACGTGTTTTTAATCATTATATATATGTAAGTTAATTTAATTTAAATTAACTTTAAAATATATTTTATCAATTAGCATTAATTATTTTTTTCATGATTTGTAAATTCTTGTGTGTAATTCTTTCCTCTTTCATTTTCTTTAAATCCGCTATGGCTTGATTTATATTAATGTCATTAGTTTGCGCAACTTCCTTAGGTGGTGGTGGAGTAGCATCTTCTATTGCTTCTATCTTGCTTGCTGGTGTTGTGGTAGTTTTTGTTGGCACAGAAACAGGAGTTGGATTGACAGATTTGGGTAAAGAATGTTCAACCTTAGGTGCTGGAGATATTTCAACAGGTTTGGCATTTGGTTCGGGAGTTGAATTATTTGCCGATGCTATGTCTGGTGCTTTTCTTTTCAATGCTTCGTCTGGCACTTGGTCAGGTTGTCCGCTGGCAATAGGTTCGTTAAGTGTTTTCTTTCCCCTAGGTGCTTTTGGACGGATTAGACTTTTAATCTTACCACTCTTAATACCCTCTTCTATTTTTTTGATTGCCACATGTTCGGGTGTTCCCTTACGAATTGTTGTGAGTTTGCCTTGTCCATTTTCTTTATACCAAATTGACATTGCTTGATGATAAGGGGTCGCATATAGTTTCTGTGCTGACATATTATATTATTATGAAACAAAAAAACTTTTTTATTGAATTAGTTTATAAATTAGTTTATGATTGAATTCAATCATAAATTGGTCATATCTCTGTCCTTGTTTAATCGCAATATAGTAGAGAAATTCTTTCTAAACTGGGTTGTTCTATCACTGGCAGTGTTGTTAATTGCTAGAAACGAATAAGGTTCTGCCGTAGCATACTTAACCATATTGTAAAATTCTTTTTTGGTGAGAAAAGGACTTTCATATTCATCTGCCAGTCTGTCAAGTTCGCTCCGCCTTACTCCATTAAAAATAATCATCCAATGGCAATTAATTCTTATTCTTCGCGGGAGTTGTGTATAACTCTGAGTTGCTACCCAGACTGACACTTTAGCATGTGTTGAAGCGAAAAACAACTCGGTGAGCACTTCTGACTTAAGAAAAGTCTTACTTTGTGCGATGTCATCCAATAACAATAATATCTTTGGTGCTTTCTTAAAACCTTTCGTCTTAATCAGTTCTTTTTGTTTAGTTAATATGTCTCTCATTAACTCAGGCTTATCCTCTTTGATTATGTCTTCTTTTTTTAACTTGAGAGTGTCTTCCAAAATCGGGCACGGGCTTAAGCAAAATACGACTATTCTATCATAAAAACCTTTTAACATGTTCTTTTTGGCGAGTAGATTACAAATCATAACTGATTTACCACCGCCAGTGCTTGCGCATATAACCATAGTCCCCATGGCTGGCAATATTCCTTCTTTTTGGATAGGGAGCAATTCAACACTATCTCTTTGTGTTTTAATTGGTTGTATTTCTAAGTCATTGTGAAATTTGGGCGGTTTTTTGCTATCTAACTCTGTTATTACTGGCCTGTCAATGGTAAATTCCTCGTGTGCTTTTTCTATGTTGGTCTTCTCCAGATTTTGCTTCAAAAGTGTTTTTCGTGGCAACTTGTTGGCTATTAATCCTCTATGTATGGATTTAGGCATCTAAAGTTGATTTAATTTATCTTATATTATAAGATATACTATATTATGGATTTTGAAAATAGTTTGGATTGTATCTATAATTATCATATTCGGCACCAAATGGTTGGGGTGGTGAAGCATAATTATAGAAATAAGGAGAGTAAGGACTACCAAAAGCATAATTACTTGGAGGATTGACGAGCGGTTTAAAATCTTTTCTTTCTGGGCGAGTTTGAACTTGTCGCGGGATTTCCGCTGAGAAGTTTCTCGTCAGATTTCGTTTCATTTTTGGAAACTCTCTTTTTTCTTTTATTCTATTCTGGATGACTGCTCTATTGTATTTATTCGATTATTTGTGTTGTTGTAGATTGTGTTATCTAACAATTCAAAATCATTTTTAGTTGCCAGCATACGATCGCGTCTTAGTTCGTTGCCTTTAATAAGTGGGTTTGTTTGTGAAGTGCCGATACCTCCATTTTGGTCGCTTGGCATTAGAAAACGAATAAGTGCTAACATATCTTCTCTTTCATCGGCGGGAGATTTCCCCATAAGTTTATCAACCAATTGGTCAATGCTTCTCATGCTATCAACCATGGCTTGATTTGGTGTTGTTGCTGGGTCTGGGTCTTCTTTTATATCAGTCTGTGGCGGTTGGACTGGTTCTTCAACAAATCCGCCTGTTCTTGGCACTAGTGGCACTGGCAATGGTGCGGGTGCGGGTGCTGGCGTTGCTTGCGGTGGTGCGGGTGTTGCTTGCGGTGGCATAGTTTGCGGTGGCATAGTTTGCGGTGGCATAGTTTGCGGTGGTGCGGTGTTGCTTGCGGTGGATTAGTTTTTTCAACTTGACTATCCTTCAATTCTAAATCCTCCAATTGCTTCATTTGGTCTGGTGTCAATTTACCCCGCATTTATTCGTAAATTCTCTTATCCAAAATATCATCCGCATCTGCTACGTCTGATATACTAGCACCTTGATTTAGTGCTTGTTTGATGGCCTCTTCCCATCCAACTTTTGGATCGTCATAATTAGAAAGTTTAATTTTCTTTCCAGTTTTCTCTTTCAACGATTTAACAAATCCCTTTAAGTACCTCTTTTGGGCGCCTTTATCATCAAGTATAGTTAAGTTATTGCCCAGTCCGATTAAATCAAATGGTGCTACTACCATATCGTCTGAGTATGCGATCGGGACTTCAACACTAAGATTTATATCTTTTTCTATACTTGGTGGAATATCTTTTGTATTTATTTTTTCTATAAAATTATTAATTGTAGTTTCATTTGCTGGTGCGATAAGAGAATATCCTTTCACACCATCCGCTTTTTCTTGTGATTTCACCATTTGATTAAACGAATTCACCAAGTTTTCATATTGTTTGCTGAATGTAGCAGGATTGGTTATTTTATTTACTTTAAAGTTTGTGTCTTTATCAAAACTGCCCACATTATTCATAACCCCAATCATAGAATTTAATGTTTGGTCTACATTGTGTATAAAAGCATTGTATTTCGCATCTGGAGGTGTTAATTTAATAGTTTTCCAGAATTTCATCGCGTCCAAATATGATACTCCACTGCGGACTCTCCCTTGTGCTTGTAATGCCATTTTAGATATATCTGCTTTTGAGAGCATTGAATTGTAATTGTCAGAAATACTCTTGGCAACTTCGGCCGTAGCCAATCCATTACTCGTTAGATAATCGCTCATATTGGTAATTCTATCAAAGTATCGTTGGTCGGCGAAGTTTTGGACATTTTTATCACCAGTAGCATACAATAAATCATGTTCAAAAGCAACTAAATCCAAAGCATCTGCTGGGAGAATGTAAGGAAACTTACCGCGAGTTCTATCTTCTAATTGAAGACGGCTTTCCACTCGTGTGCCCCCACCATTATAATTACTTCCAGTAGTATGAGTTCGTTCTTCTTCTAATTTAATGAGAGCATCTGGTTGAGCAGACCATGTCATGTATATGTGATGTAGAAATGCGCCAAAACCAACCTTTGCAGTGGTTTCAACACCGCTTTTAAATGTTCGCCATGCCATCATTGTTGATATCTGTAACCCTAATCTTGTCAGCATATCCTTCAACACATAATCACCTATTCTTTGCTGTCCCGTCGCAATTAAACGAGGGTCAGGCGGAGGCAAACCCAATCTCTCTGGCGCTTCATTTCCTGCTAGTGCTAGCAAAATGGTATTTAAAGCATCTGATCT
Organism: Paulinella micropora; assembly: GCA_019918135.1. Lineage (NCBI taxonomy): Eukaryota > Cercozoa > Imbricatea > Euglyphida > Paulinellidae > Paulinella > Paulinella micropora. The sequence goes on from WBZZ01001536.1 coordinate 81,854, forward strand.
TCTTCTTCCAAGTAATCCAACATTCATCGCACGTAGTTGTGGATTGTTGGCAATTAATCTCAATACCTTCCCCCAAATTATCCTGTTCACACCATATCGCCCAACACCTGTAGCAAGGTTAAGTAATCTGTTAAGTCTGGGGCTCATAATTATCTCCTGAATACTTCTAATAATAGCATTAACAAATCTTTCTACACTTCGGGGGTCATCACCTATTCGTGGCACAAGCATCTTGTGTTCGTCGCCTACCTGTGCTTCTATTAAAGCATCGTCTGGGTGTTTTCGCTCCACTCTTCTCGGTTTTCTTTCCATTCTTTGTAATCTTGCTCCGCTTGCTTTCTATCCTCTCTTCGTATTGGACGAGTTTGTCTTTGTTGCCTTTGTTTTTCATATATGTTAAACCCCTATCAGTTAATTGTTTTAGTTCTTCTTCTCTGTATCCTTGTTTCACCAATTGCGCTATATCTCGCTTCATTTGCTGGATATTGTCTTCTATGTGCATTATATCATATTTATCGGTAGCCATTGCCAATTTTCGCATTTCAATCATTTGTTCGTTCATAGGGGCAGTTCCGTGTTTTCTTTCAAATTCTTTCATATCAACACCATCGTCTTGAAGGTGTGCTTTCATTTCGTCGTAATTCATATTTGCATAAAT
>WBZZ01001537.1:2500-5000 GCA_019918135.1 Paulinella micropora
TACATACATACATACATACATACATACATACATACATGCATGCATACATACATACATACATGCATACATAGATAGATAGATAGATAGATAGATAGATAGATAGATAGATAGATAGATAGATAGATAGATAGATAGATAGATAGATAGATAAAGGCAGATGGATGGATGGATGGATGGATTGATGGATTGATGGATGGATAAATGGATGGATAGGTAGGTAGGTAGGCAGTTGGTATATAAGTGAATATGAATGCATAGATATATGTATGAAGTCATTGACTTTCGTTTGTATATATAAATACACAAGTGCTAAACGGATAACACGTATTAAAGTCATTTGCATGCATGATACGTTTTGAATGCACGTAAACATGAGTCGGTTCTATGCCGTTGCCTAATATTGTCTTTATACATCTGTGTCTGTATGCGATGTGTTTGTCGGTTCGCATCTGCAGCATAGCATCCTTTGTTTGCCTCTGCTGGCAGGACGAGCGGACGGCCCTGATCTGCGCGGGCCGGGACGGCCTGGTCGCGGTGGCAGCGGTGCTGCTGCGGGCGGGGCCCATCAACACATCTGACTCCTTCTGGGACTACGTGTTGACCGGAGACAAGGTACTGGCTGCGTCAGGCCAAGCAGCAGCAGCCAGCAGGCACAAGACACAAACCGCGGACAACATCGCGCGTGCACATGTGCGTGCGTGTGCAACTAGCTAAGTGGAAACGTGTGTGCAAACGTATGCATGCATGCATGCATGTATGTATGTATGTAGAGAGAGAGAGAGAGAGTGAGAGAGATAGAGAGAGAGAGAGATAGAGAGAGAGAGAGAGAGAGAGAGAGAGATGGTACATAGACTGAAGCGGGAGCCAGGTTGGGGAGGTGAAAGAGCGCAGCGGCGCGGGTTGTGGCAAAATGTTTTCAGACCTGCCTGTGTGCACCAGTCACACGTCTATCAGCACAGCAGTGTGTACAGCCCTTCTGAACCCGCACCGCAGCGAGCGTGGCGTGTGGTGTGCTGAGCAGGCCGGCAAGTCGGCGCTGTTCTGGGCTCGCCAGGAAGGGCACCAGGAGATGGTGCAGCTGCTGGAGAAGGCTCCACAGGTTGCTTCTTCAATGGCACATGTGCATGCGTGCATGCATACATACGTGACTGCCCAGATGGCGTACTGTACATGCTAAATAGTCGATATGCAATACGGATATATACATGTATGTGTATATGTGTCTATATACATATGTGTGTATATGCATGTGTATGTATGCACGTGTTTGTATATGGGTATAACTATGTTTATCACGTTTATTTCTATGTATGTACATGTAGATGTAGATGTAGATGTAGATGTAGACGTAGATGTAGACGTAGACGTATATGTAGACGTATACGTAGACCTATACGTAGACGTAGACGTAGATATAGACGTAGATGTAGACGTAGATGTAGACGTAGACGTAGACGTAGGTGTAGACTTATGTGTATGTGTATGTGTATGTGTATGTGTATGTGTATATATTTATGTTTATGTTTATGTATGTTTATGTTTATGTTTATGTTTATGTTTATATTTATGTTTATGTTTATGTATTTGTATACACATATATTTATATACATTACATATACATATACATATACATATACATATACATATACATATACATATACATATACATATACATATACATACATATACATATATGTTATATATATGTTTTTTATATGTTATATAAATATATATATATATATATATCTGTATTATATGTATGTATGTATGTATGTATGTATGTATGTATGCATGTGTATATGTATGTATGTATGTATTTGTGTATGCATAAACAGATGTATGTATGAAAATACACGTATGCGTACAGCTGCAGACACACACACCATGCACAGACAGCGCATCATTCATGCAAGTAAACTCGGCGCAAATACACACACACACACACACACACACACAACACACACACACACACACACACAGCATGCACTGCGTGGACCACCACCCAGCAGAGAACCTCACTCTCTCACGATATTAGTAATGTGTGCATGCGCCACAGCTGCCGCGCGCACTGCTGGACGCTGCGAAGAAGGGCGACGTCGAGTTTTCAACAAGACTACTACAACAGGGCGCTCCTGTGGAAGCAAGGAACAAGGTAGGAGGAAGGATCTCTTTCACACACTCTCTGCAGTAGCAGCAGCAAAGAGACACGAAGAATCAGGAAAAGACTTTTGGGGAGGAGGGAAGGAGGGGAAGGAGAAGAAGAAGAAGAAGAAGAAGAAGAAGAAGAAGAAGAAGAAGAAGAAGAAGAAGAAGATGAAGAAGATGAAGAAGATGAAGAAGCAGAAGAAGATGAAGAAGATGAAGCAGAAGAAGCAGAAGAAGCAGAAGAAGCTGAAGAAGCTGAAGAAGAGGAAGAAGAGGAAGAAGGAGGAAGAAGAGGAAGAAGAGGATGGAGGAGAGGATGGAGGAGAGGATGGAGGAGAGGATGGAGGAGATGATG
>WBZZ01001537.1:30000-35000 GCA_019918135.1 Paulinella micropora
GATAGACAAGCAGTTCTGCAGCGTGTACGGCTACCTTGTCGTCTTTGTGCCCAGCGTTGGCCTTGGCGTGGATTAGGGAATATGCGATGTCGAGGTGGCCTCGCAGAACCGTGTGATGGAGAGCCCTCACGCCGTCCTGACACACAACCACACACACCATTGGAAATAAATGCAAGGAGAAAGAGAGTGCTGCAAAATTATGATTCACACATACATAGACGTACGTATAAAAGGACACATCCATGTATTTGTGACTGTATGCATGCATTTCTACATACGATGCACATACGCATTCATAAAAATATACGTGTACGATATGCGCGCGTATGTACACAAACATATAAATAAGTATTTCAGCATAATTATATTTCTATATGCATATTACTACATGCATATTCTTGTACAGGTACATGTAGGATAAAACAGACGTATACGTAAAATACATGTCCATGCAGATGTAGATGTGCACACACATACACACACACATACACACATACACATACACACACATATGTATATATATATATATATATTATATATATATATATATATATGTATGTGTGTGTGTGTGTGTGTGTGTGTTCCTGAAAACAGGCACACTAACAGTCACACCGAGTGGCAACTCGTATGTGGACAGCGCCATGCTTGCGCGTCCTCAGACCGAACGGCAACAGGTGGCTGCGGCTGCTGTTGCCACACATGCAGGCAAAGGGCTGTTTGGCAACTGCTGTTCGGAAGCAGCTGTTGCCACGGCAGGGGCGGTTTGTTGGCAATGCTTTCACGCGCCGGGACTGGACGAACTGTCCGCCGAGGCCGGGGGGGGGGGGGGGGGGGGGGGCTGTTTTCGACAGGCCGACTTGGAACTGTCTTATTCTGCGTGACCCGTTCTAGGCGATTGGACGAGGATGTCACATGCATAATAAAATGCATGTACTTATACACAATGTATCCTTCGTCTCATGTCTTGTACATTATCTATCTATCTAATTATATATCCATCTCTCTATCCATCTATCTGTCCATCTACCCATCCATCTATATATCCACCTATCTATCCATCCATCTATCTAACAGTGTTCATCGTTCCTGTGCGGTGAAGCATTGGACTAATATCTTGGAAGGTGCGAACAGGACCATCCGCCGCTACAGCCGCCCAAGAGCGTTGGGTAGCGCGGGCTAGGTCCCCTCGAGGGGTGTTGAGGCTTCACGCCGTGTCATGCTTGCTGCTCGCCCAAGCTTGCGGTACCGGCGCTCAACACACTGGGGATGGTGGCTTTAGCAGCTTCTTTTTTGTCTTTCTCTCCTTCCTTCTCCTCTTCTCCAAAATCTCGCCGATTCTTCCAATGTTTCTTTCCTTGTCCTCCTCGAAAACCTCGCGCTTGACTGCTGGATTCTCCTTTCCTTTCAAAACCTACCTTTATCTTGTTGGTTTCAGGAGCAGTCTATCCGTGAATCTCGGCCCGTACACACTCACAGCACAAACACTTGCTCGATGTGAAACTGCAGTCGCTTGTCATAACTGTTTCCTTTTGCAAAATCGCAACTGTCTTAAATTCGCTAACCATATTTCTAACCCTAACATTAACCTATCCCTTACCCTAAATCTCTCTCTCTCTCTCATTCTCTTTCTCTCTCCCTTTCTCTCTCTCTCTCTCTCTCTTTCTCTCTTTCTCTCTTTCTCTCTCTCTTTCTCTATTTCTCTCTTCTCTCTCTTCTCTCTCTCTCTCTCTCTCTCTCGTTCTCTCTCTCTCTCTCTCTTTCTCTCTCTCTCTCTCTCTCTCTCTCTATTTATATATATATATACATATATTCTATATATATAGATATATATAGATATATATATATATGTGTGTGTGTGTGTGTATGTGTATCTCTCTCTCTCTCTCTCTCTTCTCCCTCTCTCCCTCTCTCCTCCCTCTCTCCCTCCCACCATTCCTCAGTCTCTCTCTCTCTCTCTGTCTGTCTGTCTCGCTTTCCCTTTTACACACATAAGTACTCGCACACACAGCAACACACATTGATTCATGTATGTGTGTGCTTGTGCAGGCGCAACGTGTCGGGCAAGGACATGCAGGAGGTGCGGTCCATTGCGGCGCGGATGGCGCAGTGTCTGCAGCAGGTGCACGCCCGCCGCCTCGTCCACGGCGACCTCAAGGTCACGCACCTCCAGCTACCTGTCTATTTACGTACTCTGCCTATCTATCTGTCTATCTATCTATCTATCTATCTATCTATCTCTCTATCTATCTACCTATCTACCTGCTGACCTAGAGTAACTCCTCATCATTGTGTTTGGGTCCATAGCTACCTCACAATCCCCGTTCTTCCTACTATGATCTACCCATCTGTCTGTCTGTCTGTGTCTGTCTTTTCTAGCTATCTAGTGATTCTTTCTATCTACCTGCTTAGCTGGTTATCCATCTATCTGTTCGTCTGTCACATACTTGTCTATCTCCATTCTCTACCTGTATTTCTACTACCATCTGTATCTGTCTCTTACCTGTCCATGGACGCATCCGGTTGCATGCTTGATTTTCATCCACTGCGACCTAATCTAAAACAACACAAAGGCCACAGCAGCAATCGTGCAATGTCCTCGCTTTGTCTGCCGCTCGCGCCCACGTGCCCCGCCCAGCTGCCCACTGCCTGTCTTGTGGCGTGCTGCTCAGCCCAACAACATCGTCTTCCTCCGCGGCAAGTGGGCGCTCATTGACTTCGACGGCGCCGCCAAGTTTGGGCTCCCCATCGGCCACAAGTAAGATGTGATCAGACAAGACCAAAAGCTTAAGACTTATCGAACAAGACCAAATAGTTGTCGCCGGTCCGTTGGGTGTATGAACATGTTGCTGGCTGGTGTGTGGCCAGGTACTCGAGCGCGTACTGCCCGCCGGAGCTGGCCTGCGTCATCGCCCGCTTCCACGACACCTGGACCACGCCCGAGGCACCGCCCCGCACCACCTGCGCGCCTGCCCTTCTGCGCGCGCTGCCCTGCCCTCCGTGTCTGTGTCTCTTTATGCGTCGTGACTGTTTCTTTCTTTCCCTTTCCTTCCTTGTCTTGTTGCGCCTCCCCAATCTTGCGCTGCTTCTAGATCTAGTAAATTTCTGTCTGCAGCTGTCTTATTCTTTGTGCATTTTGCCTCCTTGACTCGCCCTTCTGTCGCAACGCGTGTTAGGCGGTAAAAGCGCTGCCGCTGGCCGAGGCCTCCTTCGACGTGTTCTCCTTCGGAGTGCTCCTCTACGAACTCTGCACAGGTACATGCAGACATCCATACATCCAGACATCCATACGTACATACATGCATACATACATGCATACATATATGTGTGCATGCATACACACCTACATGCCTGCACGCCCTGGACTAGGGGAGCACCTCTTCCCGCACGTGACCGACAACATCGCCGACGAGCGGGACCTGCAGCGCTTCAGTGTGTGGCTCGGCATATCAGACGACAAGCTGGCCCAGGTGTTTCGCCACGCCGCCAGCGACCAGAACGATGGCGACAGCCGTAATAGCCGCGGCAAGCAGATCAAGGAGGGCAAAAGCGGTGGTAGCAACGAGAACAGCAAAAGAGATGACAGTAGTGCCAGCAGTAGCAGCAGCGGTAGCAGCAGTAGTAGCAGCAGCAGTAGCGGCAGTGCCTACCACACTGCCAGGAGCAGCCGCACCGACCGCAAGCAGCCAGAGGGCGCAGCACAGGACGGTAGTGGCAGCAGTAGCGGCAGTGCTGACCACCGCAGCAGCAGCAGCAGCGGCAGCGACCGCAAGCAGCCCGAGGGCGGAACACAGGACAGCGGCCACAAGAGCAGAGAGGAGTCAATTTCGAAGGATCCCCGCGACGACGTCAGACATCTGATTCGCTGGTGCCCTACTCTTCCCCCCCCCCCCCCCCCCGGACCCACACAAATGCGCCCGTGAGTAGTTGTGACTTTCTGCATCTGTTCATTTATTCCCTACGTCATACTATTAGTAAACCATTACCTTGTACAGCCTTCAACCCCGCCCCCCCCCCCCCCCGGCACACATACACACACATAACACACACACACACACCTTTAACAAATTAATGTATGCATTAACGTAATAGTATCTATGTATTTATGTATTTACTTTAATTGGTGCTGGCAGGTGTCTGCAGGTGGATCCGAAGGACAGGCCCACGGTGCTGCAAGTTCTGAGCCATCGCTTCCTGGACCCCAACAACGGCGTGCCCCCGCCCACCCTCAAGGAGCTGGTCCACCTGCCCTACCATACACACACCCAAACGCACAGCACGGCACATGGGCCCGCTAGCATTTTTTCTCTGTGTGAAGTAAGTGATGGATACAGATTGCGGAGACGAAGCCAAGAAAAATCATCGAAAACAAGATCTATAGGGGAAAAAACAGCGGAGATAGTGTGTGTATTTCTCTGTGTATGTATGTGTGTATGAGAGAGAGAAAGAGAGAGAGGTTGGGGGGGGGGGGGGGGAGCATGCGCACAAGAACACAGGAGGGGATATAATACAGTTGCTCGTTTGGTGCTGTGACAGGAGTGGAAGGAGTTCCTTGGCGTCCTGCGCACTGGCTCGCTGCGGATGAAGAAGCATGTCTTCATTTCGCACATGCAGGCCGAGGCCTCGGGCGACGTGGGGACTCTGGCGCTTCTGCTGGAGATGCACGGCGCCAGCGTGTGGAGGGACATGAGCGCGAAGGACCTCACGGTGCGTCCTTTGCCTCTCTTTTCCCTCCTCGCCCGTTGCCCATGATCAGCTTCTCGTCTATCTTTGCTGTTTGATCTCTCTCTCTCTCTCTCTCTCTTTCTCTCTCTCTCTCTCTTTCTCTCTCTCTCTCTCTCTCTCTCTCTTTTTTTCAAAACCATCAACATGGTTTTGAGCATGACTCCGACCGCTTCGGCACCTAGCCTTGCCCTGCAACGTGTGTGCTGCAGGAGAAGGGCATGCGGCAGGGCGTGGCCGACTGCGATGTCTTCATCCTCTTCCTCACCAACGCCGTCCTC
>WBZZ01001537.1:40000-57500 GCA_019918135.1 Paulinella micropora
CTCTGGCTGTGGTAGGTACCTTTCTTCCGCTACGCGCCCTGGATCCAGGTGCGCCGGCCCCCACCCCGCCCGCGCCGCGCTGCCCGCTGCCCAGCTGCCACCCGCCCTCCCACCGCTTTTTGTTCTTACTCTATTCCCCCCCCCCCCCCCCCCCACACACACACACACACTCACACACACACACTCATTTCTCTCTCTCTTTCTCTTTTTCTTTTTTCTCTCCATCTCTCTCTTTCTCTCTCTTTTTCTGTCTCTTTCTGTCTCTCCGCCCGCCCTGCCGTCGGCCTAGCACTGCAGCCTGCCGACAGCCTGGCCGCTTGCTCGCATGGCACACTGTCACCACCCGCAGAAGAGCCTTCCACACCACGCCAGCGCTCCCAGCCGCTCTGCTTGCATGGATGTTGCCGATGTTGCTTGCTGCTTGCTGTCTTTGTTGCGGTTACAACCATGGGATTTCTGTAGGAGCGCTTGACGGCAGCCGCTGCGCCCAGCTCGCGCTCGCCGGCCCGCGCCGCCAGCCCCAGCCGCACTCGCCGCCCCGTGGTCTCCTCGCCGCCGCGGCCAGGACCAGGCTGAGCACGTGCTCTGGACACACAGCCCTCGTGCGGCGCGACAGGCCAGCAAGCCCTGTGCACACGCCACTTGCCACTCGCGTTGCAGTACCAACCACCTTCAAGACGCTAAAGAAAACATAGTAATAATGAAGTTCAGATGTTGTGTCAGTTTTTCAATCATACATACATATTACGGTTTAACAGTCGATTGCCTCGTGTTATTTGTTTATGTTTTATTTTCTTTCATTTTGTTCTCTTCGTTTTGGTTTTGAAAGTCACCATGTTGCCACTTCCCTTTTTCAGCTATATCATGCCAGGCGCACACATACGCAAATTTGGCGACAAATTTCGTGCAAACATCTTTTTTTAATTAAATAATAAGAAAATCTCGAGACCACACCTTTTTTTTGTTTCCCTGTCGCCTGCAGGCTACGCACAGCAAATATATAAAATAAAATTTCAGCGGCTACCAAGGGAATCAAAACGGCAAACTCACATGCCAACTGCTTTGGCAATGACAATGCCACTCACCGAAATGAAATAACCACTGATGATGTTGTAAAGAGTGGGTCGCATTGGAATACCAAAAACCTTGGGAGGAGGATCGTGCTCAGTTATCATAAGAATCATATCATCAATGCTCTGCCGTGCGCTTTCAATATGCGCTTCATCAATGACTAGAGAGACTTTTGTTTTGAGCCTGCGCAGCTTGAACACATGTCGTTGCTGTTCTTCCCATATCAAAACAGCTTGATTCATGACAATCAAGCTCAAAAGTGCAAGTGAAGTAATCACAATCTGCAAAATACAAAACAAAAGAGAACATCAAATAAAGCAGTGAACAACTGAAGTTACCATATTTCCAACCCAAGAAGCTGTCTTCAAAATTTGCGTACCGCTTTGCAACACCGTATACACGAGCAAAAGAGAAAAAGCAAACGCCACTGTTAGCACTACACCGACGCCCCATGATGCGAGATCGTAAATTTGCTTTTGCTCGATTTCGATCACAAAAGATCGATATGCAAACCAACACCATGAACCAAATTTGACATCCCTTATTTGTCTGACACTATTCAGGACCTTTTGAAGCGAAACATTTGAATGTTCGATATGAGTTTCAGTGTCAGGTGCAATTGTAACATCACGATTGCTTGTTTCCAAAGTGAGAGCTGAGCGCGGGGTTTCCTCTGGTGAGTACTTCGGTAAAAAAAAACAGCTTCGAATGCATGTTCAGGATTCGCCAATAACAACCCCTCTCGACTTTCAAAAAGACCGTAACTGGACCACGACCGCGTATGCCGTAGTTGAGCGTCAGCGCAACATTTACGCAGTGCTCAAATGTGTGGCTGGGTACGTCCAACCTCTCCTTGGAAATAAGAGAGCGCTCCGCACAAACCTAATAGACGCGGACGTATATTGTACTGATGCCTGGTTTTATCCGTTGTTACACGACAGCAACTTACCGGAGCAAGGCGAATCCGTGACAAAGGCCTGGCGCTTTACGGAGCCCGTCTGGCTCAAGATGAAGCTGGAAACACCAGTCGAGCCGAAATTTCAACTCAGGACGGTCCTAACCTGCGGCGGTGCTTTGGTGCTGCTGAGCCTGGGATCAACCTCTACGCAATTCCCGCCGCCTCGCCTCGAAGCCCCTAAAAGTGCAGCATCCTACCAATTCAAGCCAAAGATAGACCCAAATTCAGAAATTGGTCAAGAACAGCACAAAGCTATCCTAGCGCGCAAGGCCCGCGTAGAACGAAGGTTGAAAAAAAAAGAGGATTTAGCCGCGCAAGCTGGCGCAAATTCCAAGACAGTCGAACCAGCATCTTTCGATGTTTAATACTGAAGAGGCGTCACGCAAAAGAAAGTAACACCGCAGTAGCAGGAACAAGATGAAAAAGAAGACAAAAACGCGGCTAATGGCTTGTATGTGTTTTTTTATGTATTTTATTTTATTAAAAAGAAAAATACGGATCGGAGGGACAATCCCGGCAGCGGAGCTAGTCGGTCGTCTGCAGGGCTTGGGCCAAGCGATTGTGCCACTTGGCAATGGCGGTCACGTGCGCGTCCCGCTCTGTGGTTGGCAATGATAACACCTGTGCTGAGGAGTGCGAGGAAAGCAAGATGTGGCCCAGGTACGCGAGCTGCCGCTGGTAGCCAGCCACTAGGTCTTGGGAGTAGCTGTCCCACCAGCCGGCGAGGCCGCTCACGCTGGCTTGTAGAGCCTGCCGGGCTTGCGGCTGGAGGCTGGTCTGCAGCACCTGCAGGCGTTGCTGGTACGAGCCCTTGCCGGCAACCTTGGCCACGCGGGCGCACAGCCGCTGCATGGCCGTCCAGACGGGTTGCTCCAGGGAGCGCCGGAACCCAGTCCAATCCTCCAGTAGGTCGCGGCCCTCGCGATTCGCCGGCCGCGCCACGATCAGGTCTGCACATTGGAGCTCCTGCTTACGTAGCTCGCACAGCAATGTCTGCAGCTCGGTCTGCAAGAGGGCTAGGCGTTCGGGAAAAGCAGTCGTCATGAAACACACGACCAGACCGCTGGCCTTGGGCTCCAGGAGCTCGAGCACCTCGTGGCGCAGGTGCCAGACCTTCGACGGCGGTGGCCCCCCGGTAGTGTACTCCTGGCCCTTGCGGCGCAGAATCGCCGTCAGGACGGCGTGGTGCTCTAGCTGTTGGTGGCGATAGCGGTTGGCCAGCGGGGCCACGGCCTCCGGTGTGGCGCAGCTCTCTACGCTGCGCTCCAAAGGAGCGTGGACCTGCTCGGAAAAGGCCCGCCGCCAATCGTCGGCATGTCGTGCCAGGCACGCGCTGACGCGGTCTTTGAAAACTGCGCTGTCGTCGTCGTGCCCCGCCAACGGCGCGGCCGCGCCCAAGTGCAGCTGCAGCAGCTGCAGCAGCCGCGCCTCGTGTTTTCTGACGGTGGGCCGCAGCACGTCCCGCCGCAGGTACTCGCGCAGCGCCGGCACCCCCGTGTGGCGTTTGCTCTTCCACACGGTATCATTTGTACCGTCCTTGAGCCGAGCGTAGTCCCGCGGGCTGGTGGCGTACACCGAGATCTGCAGCGCCGTTGGGCCCAGCAGCCGTTGGACCTGGTCCTGCACCCTGACCCGCAGACCCTCGCACACGTACGCGTTGCGCGCGAGGCCCGCCCACACCCGCGCCTGCGCGACATTGCCGCGCAGGGCCTCGCGCACCATATGAACACAGTCATCTTGAATCTGTAATGAATGTGTACGTAGTAAACCAATAATAAAACAATGAAGATGAATGCCAATATAAAGGAAATATAACAAGATAAACGGTAATGATATATCGAAATATGTAATGATATCCATGCACAGTAAATTGGTAATAATGAAATACGTAACGATAGAAAATGCCAATCATATGTGATTCCTTACGAAATATCAATGAAATATAATATTGTGTATTATAGTTCAATACCCCCCCTGAATCGCATATCAATTAGTAATTCCTATCCGAAATACAATAATAACTGGAATGTAAAACAGAAACTGAAAGTCCATTAATACAACGTGAAAGTTAACTATAGCTGTAACACAGCGAATCTATCAAGTCCATTGCTCAGTGAGCAAAAAAAAAATTGGTTCCTTGACTGAAAATAAAATTACAACCCTCCTTCGAGCCGGGCGGGCAAAAATAATCGATCATTAACGCAGAGCACTCACAGTGCGGACATCAACTCCTAGTTCAACCAAGATGACTTCATCTTCTCCGTATCGACGCCAAAGTAGCAGCCATGATGAGTTTGAGGATACGTCGTTGCTCACAGGGTCCAGGCTTGATCATCGGTGGTGCAAGCTCAGCAGACGATAGAACTAGAACAAGAATCGTACATCCTCACTTCCTCAACTCGTTGGTGCCGCTGGTCGAAAAAGATTCCTCGTCAACCTTTAAATAATCCGATAATTTAACCGAAAGTTGATTGACAAGGTAACGAAATTGAGGAGTCGGAAGTGCTTTTGTAAACACGTCAGCGAGATTGTCGTTGGATGCAACATAACGTACTGTGACCTTCTTCTCCCTTACTTGCTCAACGACATAATGATGCTTTATACCTAGGTGACGAGACCGAGGTCCTCCTAACCCATTAGTCGAAGCCGTAATCGACCCTCGATTGTCAGCATTTATAACTGATGGCCCCGTCAAAGGATATCCAAGCTCAGCAAAAAATCTTTGAATAGCCACAGCTGATCTCGTAGTCTGCGACAAAGAAATAACTTCAGCATCCATCGTAGAGAGGGCGACCGTAGACTGCCGCCGTGAATTCCAAAGAACCGGTCCTGCCATCAAGTGAATCTCGCCGTTTCTCGAACGACGAGTAAACCGGCAATTACCGAAGTCGGAGTCGGAGAAAGAAGACAGCTGAAGCGCAGACACTCCTACGTTTGCAGGGAAAAACAACCCTCGTTCTTCACGTAAGTAACGAAAGACGCGAGCAACCATAGAGTAAGCAATGTCAGGAGCCTCATGACCCAACACGGAGATCCTATTAACAGCATCAGATATTTGAGGCTGGGCCATAGTAGCGGGCCACATTAATTCACCAATGAGCTTCGGTAGCGTCCATTTGCGCAGAGGGCTCGTCACCGGTGCAGGAGCAGGCTCTTGAACAGTAGCAGGCGTCGGCACAGGGTTGGCGTTGCTATAGTTATGATCCCTGAGGATCCCCCGAATATAGGCACGCTGATGTATCAGCAACCCTTCAGGAAATCGCCTAGATTGCAATCCAGTGAATACTTGAACGTTATCAAGGTCCTTGAACCTAAAACTGGCCTTTCGGAGCTCATTCGTTAGGTTGATGAACTGGGATTCTAGAAAGCAGAAAACGAGCACGTCGTCAGTCTTGAGCAGCAGTACCCAAGGCAACGAATACTTATCGTAAGCACATGTCGGAGGGAACGCTTTGCTTTGTCCACGAAGAAAAAATACGCATGAGTCGACTGTAGACTGGTGGTGTCCTAAGGAACGCAAAACTTAGCAACGTGGAACGGCGACCAGCCTGAGGTGAACCATACAATGCTTTCATCACCCTCCACAGAGCCCACGGGTCGTCCTCCTTCTTGAAGTCATCAGGAGGCACTGCATATACAATGTCTTGGATGTCAGCGTGTATGTACGCTTGACTAAAGTCAATCTGCTTTATCATTGCGTCGAAAGCAACCATAATGGCACACAAGATCAACAGAGCAAAGTGATGGGCCACAGGCATGGACGTCTCGTACGGAGAGAAATGCTCATACGGACTCATCCTATTACCGAAGATTACAAGACGAGACTTGTACTTCTTTTCCCCTGTGGACTCATTCACTTTCAAAGCATCCACGAACCCTGTATGAATCGGCGTAACATTGTTCTCCTTTGCCTCGGCACGAGAAGCCCAACGCAAACAACCGGCATCGTAAAGTCCCTGAATCTCACTCTTCCTTGCAGTAACGATGTCGGGATTCAAACGCTTGTCCTTCTCGGAGGCATGAGTAACTTGAGTCATGAAGCAGAAAGAGCTGTCATCGACCTGACCGTTGCTCTTATCATCACCTTGTAGAGCTACCGATCCATCTGTCGCAACCGTAACATGATGAGACGGATGATGTGACGGTCTTGTTTTCCTCACCTTTGGGCCAGAAACAATGTTCCTGGGGTCATCTGGGTCCCCACGAATTTCCCTGGGCGCAGGTGGCTTGCTATTTGCAACAGCATTCCTCTGGACACGATACTGCCGTTGAGTGTGGGACCTGTTGGGTTCGGTGGCTGATCGTTTTTGTGGTCAGAAAAAGATTGAACCGTAGGGGCGACGAAATCTGGAACAAAAGAAAATTGGGGAAGTGCAGATACTTCGTACTCAGTCATCTCTGGAGTAGCTTGCTCTTCTTCCAAGTCGTCGGATTCGCTTCCTACCACAGTTAGTTCGGGCACTGAAAACTTCCGCAAATCACGCTGAATTTCGCCACTTTTTCCAATCGGCAAAACAGGCTGTACCAACGGGGGGTCGTCGAAAGACCAAGGTACGACGCCCATCTTTGCATCATAGCCACGAATGCTGGGATCAGATTTCACGTTGCGTACTTCAGCAAACTTGTGTGCCTCATTCAACCATACGCGGTAGAGACGACGATAGATGTTCAAACCTGTAAGCGTTGCTGGTATTGCCATAGGTCTCCCCTTTCTCGCATCAATCAGTCGTACGAAGGCAAGACATCCAATAGGTTGAAGAAAGCCTGTAGGGAAGGATCGTCGCAAGGTAATTTCATAAGGTGAGCGACCCTTATATCTCCCTTCTGCAGAAGTGTGATCATCCTGATTGCACATTCAGCCTCATTCATTTCTTCCCAGAAACACTCGGGTAACCTAGCATCTAGTCGTAGTGCAACTGCTCGCCCACCACTGGTCCTGTGATCTCGTTCAGCAACTGGGTTCGAAGTTGGTTGGTCACGAGACGAAGGCTTCAAGATGATACCTTTCAGATCGCAGTACTCCTTGAGTACCCTAGACGTAAACTCACCATCCGTCCGAATTTGCTTAACTCGGCGACCTGTTTGCGTCTCCAGTAAGTTTATAGTTCGCATCAACTTAGCCAAGTAGTTAGCAGACTCCCTCGTCGGTGAGTAGGCGTTGCTTGTGAAGCCATAACGCTCCTTGACGACCAACTTGTAGTAGTTTCCCTGCAACGACTTCACAGGCCACGGGCCACGAAAGTCAACATTCAATGACTCACCCAGTTCGAAGTCTGAATCAACTTCTTTGCTCTTCCTATAGAAGGGCACACGCGTAGATTTTGCGCGCAAACAGGAATGACACTGTTGAGGTAGCCTTGCGCGCCAATCTTTTCCCATTATAGTCCTTCCTTCTTTCTTTGCCAGTTGTTCCGTTGCTTCGACGCCGGCGTGCGCAGCCATCCTGTGAAACGTCATCGCATCGATTGTTGCTTTACTTGCGTTAGGATTGAATGAAAAGGTTACAAAACCTTTTTCCTTCCCAGTAATTATAGGCTTGTATCGTTGGTTTATATTCAGGGGCTTGTCATCCCTCTTGTCTAAACGATACAACTTATTAGGCATCATTCGAGCACGGCAGACGACGTCCTTCTCATCGATGGCAATCGGTTTGCGCAATACTACCGCCTGATTGTTTTGAAACACGACAGGCTGTTTCAAATCATAATCCATTATACCAGGCGATAATATGTTGTAGGGTGCCCCCCCTCGACCAGGTTACTTCAGTTGTCATAAGTTAGGGGGACCACTCGGAAACCAACGCGTCCTCGAAGCAAACCGTGGACGCCCCCCCTCGACCAGGTATGTATTGAAGCAGGCAGTAGCTTGACGAGTAACCTTGAGAGGTGCGTCGGTGATGCCAGCAAGCTTCGTCACGGGTGCCTGTCGCACATGTTTAATGTTCATTGTAGGATGGACTAATACTCTGTTACAGCCAGAGTCCAGAATGGCCTCCCTCCCGTTGTCCTGTTGAGCAACCATGCCGATGGCAGCTGCTTTGTTCCAATCTGTTCCGCCTAGGTCACAGTCGACGAAGGTGGCAGAAAACGATGATGCGACCATCGATGGCTTGTAGACAATTCGCTCATCAGTTGTCATAGGTGCCTGTCGCATCTCAGGTCCCCCTTGCGCCATGTTGTAAGTAGGGAAGCCAGCCAACCTTCTGTACGCAGATCGTAGTTCTTGTTCTGTGTACCTAGGAGGCAGCTCGACGTTGGTTGCTCCAGTCGGCCCACGTTCGCGGATCTGGTAACGTATCATGCGTTGAAGAGCGTGCCACGCAAACTCAACATGAACTGTACCAACTCCACAGGCTGGTAGAAACTGAGTCGAAGGCAACTGGACGGCTTCGTCCTGTGCATATTCGCAGAACGATTCGTGAGGTCCAGCATCACGATTATTGCATTTGATGTCACAATAATATACCCAGAAACATTTGTTGCACACTTTGTGCCTGTCCATCGGAGTCTCCACCTCATCGCAGGCTTCACAGTGACGCGGTGGACTCGGGTTCGCGTGTGGGAGCAGCGGCGCGTGTAAAGGCGAAGTATGGTACTTTACACATAGCTTACACTGACATATCGTTCCCTGCCACCCTTCAGGTATAATGTTGAAGCCTAAACGCAGCGACCAATATTCCATCTCAGTGACTGACGCATGACGGAAGCAGAAATGTACATCGATGGCCCAAAAGGTAGCTCCACCAGGCAGCGTTGGATGCGACATTGACTTTGTCATGCGTATGTCTCCGAGTAGGTCGCGGGGGAACGCTATCTCCAGCCTTGACATCGGTCGCTCATCGTAACCAGAGTCTGGTGGTGGTGGCGCCAGTGGCTGTTTCTCCTCTTCTTCTGCCTCTTGTTGCTCTCTCATCCATCTATCCAGCCAGAGCAAGTTTGGTATGTTATCGCGTAACATAGTGCCAGGGTACCAAGGCTCTTCTCTTGGTACAATGTAGGTACGTGGAGCCCCAAGTCGCCATTCGTCCGACCAGTGCGCAGGAGGGACGGGGAAGCCCTGAGGTAGCGAAGCCTTCCTCATCAACTTAGGCAGGAAGCACCATAAGTTCAGCTTGTACTGATAGTCGTTTTCATCCAGTTTTTGTTCAGGGGTCAATGATTCCCACTTGATCCCTTCTGGACGGCAGTAAGTCTTGAGCAGGTAGTCAATATGTGGGTTGATAACACCAATAACATCAGCTGCCCCAGGTTCTTCCGAAAATTCATCACTTGACGTATTGTGCTCCATAGGCGCTTGCTCGGGTTCGACATTGTCGTCCTGCATTGGCTGTGCATCGTCTGGGTCTGCGATCAACAAATCGATCTCAGAGAGCGACGCAGGTTCGAACGCCATGCAGACCATAGCGTCGTCGCATAACTGTGTTCCAGTAGGGCCGGTCCCGGCCGCACCATCGGCAGCGTCCAGCGGCCGCTCATCACCACTGTCGCGCGACATGTGGTCGTCGTCGTCGGTGTCAGTTTCGTTGTCATACCCATGACCACCATCATCGTCGTTTCTGTCGCCATCTGAGAAGTCTGATAACTCTCCAGGCAAGTGGAACGCGTCTTGAATGTTTTGAATTTGCAAGGGACACACCAACATAGCACACGCACCATTGATTAGGATACAGTGGCATAGTGGCAGCCGTTGTTGCGAGACGGGCTCGCCGTCGACCATTTGCTCCGCCCCGTTGATGTTCCATCCGTCATTGTCGTCCATCGCCAGCTATTCCATAATTTCTCTCTGTCCACGCATTCATAGGCACCAGCCAGCTCATTCTGAGCTTCATGTGCATCTATAATGCTACCATCATGTCGAGCCTCCGAATCACCTTCGTCGTCTGCGTCGTCAGGCAATGCGTAGTGATGAGACCCGTAATAATCCTCCAGATAGTCCACGTTAGTCTCGTCGGTATCGGAGTCGTAGTCCAAGGTCTTGGACCATCCATAGAGCCCACAAGCCGGTGCTGTGCGGGGTGTAGCGTCGAAGGCCAAACCTGCCCACGCGTCTTCGAGGCCATCAGCCTCATCGTAGTGTTAATCATCACGATCCTCGCTGTTGACACCTTCGTCAAGCTCCGCAAGTGCAGCTCGCGATCTGTACCTTTGCTCCCTAGCCCTACCGCGTTGTTGAGCGTCATCACGACGCTCCCTGTTCCCACGGTAGCTGTTCGTAGAGTTGGTAGTACGATCTTCTCATTTCTTTGTCTGTTGTGCTGTAGCTGACCTGTCGTTACCATCTGATCTGCCCGGCCCTCGTACAGGGCATTCGGCACCCAAATGCGTCGGTTTCCCACTGCATTCAGCTCGTTTGCACACATTGCGACATCGTCGTATAACGTGCGATCCATTGCAGGCATAGCACTTACCATGAAACGTTCTTGCCTCCCGGGCCAAGTAGACGTTCGTCTCTTCAGGTTGACTTCTCTTCTCATCGTAGAGCATAGTCATGGCTTGCATCTGTTCCCTTGCCATAGCCACCAACGCTTCGAAGTCCGGCTTGTCGGCGTCAGTCTTGCTGAAGTAGCATGTTCGTCCAAAGTCCGTGAACGGTAGGTGTCTCGCAGATTGCAGCTTCTCGATCAAATTGGTGCATTTGTAGGCATCCGAAAACTCCTGCTTGCGTTCCTCAAGCAAGGTAAAGCGGTAACAGTAGTTGTCCAACCAGCGTTGTGGGACATCGTTAGGTTTCAGGCGATCATTCTCATGCTCTGATGTATGAGGCTTGCAGCAGATATAGCTCCAAGATGCGCATACCTGTTGCACAGTGCTCCCCATATAGCCCATGGATCCCGACCAGCCCGTCGTATAGTCATTAGAGCGTCTTTGTTTGCTTGCATGGCTTCCGCGAGGATAGCTTTCAGCCGAGTAGACAACTCCAATCGTTCTTTCGGTGTTAGGCAGTCCGTTAGCTCTTCGTAAGTAGAATTAGCGCCCAAGGCAGCCACCGCTACCCTTCGTGCCGTGTACAGATCCATCGTTGGCGTAGCTCCACTCGGACTCGACGACGCACTCAGCGACAACGACGAACTCGACGAGCTCGACGAAGTCGACGGTGGTGCCGCAGGCGGTGCAGGCGGAGGCGTTATCACCAGCTTCAGCTCGGCCCTCGTGAGGGGGGCCAAGCCATCTCGTACCATAAGCAGCAGATAGGGGTCGGTACCAACCATAAATTGAAGTGCAGAATAGCGCCAATTGTCGAATGTATCTCTCCCCTGATGTTCGACCTTTGGTGGTTGTTGCTCTAGCGATACCCTTGAGTACTGCCACTAGCAACATCGCCAAATCGGCTCGAACAAGGGGCGTGATCAACTTTTGTGGCAGACCAACGATGTCGTTGGGCAACATCGGCCTCCCACATACGTTGTGCCATTGCAGACACAAGATCTGCGACTATAACAGAGTCGCACATGAAACCCCAATTGGCTCCCTTGATAAATTGTTCAAGCAGGTGATGAGGTCGCATGGGATGCTTCAAGTGTCCCCCCTGGATCAATCTGCCCGCTTCTTCGTCCCATTGGGGCCACTTGTGTGTCAGCAAGTCTTGGGAAGCACACCGACTTGCTTTGTTGCCTAAAATCTGTTTAGTGTCAGCTGCAGTTAGGCTGAACTGCCCAATCGTGCTGTCCAGACACGTGTAGCCCAACAAAAGCAAAATACCCTCGCCATAATCGATGTTAACTTGCGGGTTGTATTTTCCATAGTCGAATGTTGTGGCCTTGTCTAGCCGAGTCAGTGCTCGTTCGACCAACTTGTCGTTCGCAGTCTTTTGTGGTTCAGTGGTGTTTGGAGGTCGGTTATGCACTCCACCCCCGTTGTTTCCGGAGGCGGGACAACTACCTTCCTGTGGAAGAAAACGAATGTCGTTCCTTCTGGGACAATAGTGGCTTTGCTATCGTTGCCATATGTGACATGAACCTCGTTCGCTAGGTGAATTCAGATGATAACACTTATGGTCTGTGCGACCAACTCGCACATGGCGAGGAAATTGCACCAGTAGAGCTTGACCGCCGGATGGGGAGCGATTTCCTTTCCACCGCTTTTCCACTTCTGACGAACTTCTCAAACACCATGTTGGTCTTGAAGTATTTAAACTTCGTTGCCATCTTACCCACCTAGGTCCACTGATGCTGTTCGATAGTATCAAGCAGCTCGTTAAGGGTGTCCCGGGCTTGGGCAGCTGGACAGGTGTTGCATTGTCCCCTGAGGGGAGGAGCTGTTGTTTCCAGCTCTTGTGCTCTGTTAGGGTTAGGTTCCAAATTGCGACTGCAGCCCCTAGGTTTCGTGCCGATACTATATTCCAAGCTTGTATCTCCGAGATAAAAACCAACAACCCTGCCTAGTTGGGCCACTTTGTGTCCACTGCTAGTTCTTTATCGGTGTCCTGTGTGAAAGGGAAAGTGAGAGAGGGTTGCAGATCCATTTTCTAGACTAATAAGATATTCAGCAAAGCCTGATACCTTTGGTGGTTCATCTGCCACGCTTCGTCTAATAAGGAGTCATGCACGGTCGCTAAAATCCTGTAGAGGTCCATGACATGTTGTACGGTACTGGTACCATTTGCAGTAAGACTCGGATGGTACTGATGCATTAGTCCAATAGCCCCTTGCGTTGTGCCCTCATTGAACATAAATCTCTACCAAGCAGTGTCCTCGTACACATTCTTCGGAAAAAGATGCACCGAGTGTCGTTTGGGTTTGATCTTTGTTCCTTTTCTTCCACAGGATTGCTCTGCCATCCCTCTGCTGGGTCTCTGTATCTGTCAAGCACTACCTTCGTCTGAATTGCCAGAGCCGGAATTATCAGCCCATTGTCGGGCCCTCTCCATGGGGAGCGAGGGACAGGTTCCTCCTGTGCTCTGCTTTCTCCCCTTGCAGGAGTGGTAAAACCGCCGCCTGTGGCGGGCGTGTCGTTATCGTCCTCAGACATGTCTAGTCTTATTGCGGTGGATGATCTAGTTGTAGAGCCTATCCACGCAATTTTCATTGTGCCCCTGAGGGGTTGAGACGAGCAGAGTCGTATGTTCTCGTGTGTGTGAGTGTGATGTTGTTTTTGTTTTTGTTGTCGTGTGTTCTGTTCACTGTGTCGTCAATGCATGTGTCAAGCACGATGTTACACAACACAACAACCAACTCACACCCAACACAACAATCAACAGATAACAGTCAAAGATTTGCTGGACTCACCCTCTCCCTCTGCAGGGGGAAGCTTTGCTGCTCCTTCTGCCAAGCCAGACGATGCGTACGTGTGCACCCTGGCAGTACACAACAAGCTTTTTGCAACTCTGTAACCACCTTTCTGTTGACACAACAGAAAAAATACAAAAAAGTTTTTAATGATTCCTTCTGGGCTCTGCCCAATTGATCACCTTATTCCTTTCCTTTTTCAAAAAGGTGTCTTTTCAGACTCAAAGAACAACATTCGTTTGTCTTTTCTGATTGTGGTATGTATGTTTGTGGGTGCTGTCGTGTATGTCTTGTGTGTGTATTTACTGAGTGCTGTAGAATCTTCACACACTTGTTGAAGATTGTATTGAAAGACAGTCTGTATCAGAGTTCTTGTCCTTGCTGACCTTTATGACACCACACAACACGTTTGGAGTGTTTGAGTGTGATGTGGGGTGTGTGTTTCGTTGTTTGCGAACGAAAATAAAAATCGTTCTCAAAACACACTCCTTTCTAGCCTCCCTGTTTTCAATTTACACTCAATCCCCCCGGAATATGTCTTAATAGACTAACCTATCACCTTTGAGAGTTGGCTACCTTCTTTGGTGTGGGATGGGTGTTGTTTCTATAAACAAGTTTTATGCTAAAGGAATAGGTTTCTGTATGTGTGTCGTTTGTTTGTTTTTCTTCTGCCTCTTTGCATGTGTCGACGTGTCAACAACGTTTGTGTGTGCTACGTGTTTGTGGCAGTACAAACAAGAGTTAGAGAGTGTAATTGTTGGCTATTCTCCTCGTGAGGAGTATGTGTGGGTATAAGTGTAGGAGTGTTGACAGAACTGATAGGAGGGTGTTTTAACTTTCCTTGTATGTGTCTGTTAAGCACTCCTCTGGCTCGACAGTGTGTCGACAATCTAACTAGTGAACACCCTAATGTTTGTGCCCACTGAGTACTCTTTCTATGCCCCCTACACACTCCAAACACACTGCTTTAGGTGTCAAAATTGTACACACAACGAGTGTCTTGCCGTGCCGCTTTGTGGGCCTCTGTGCAAGATTTCACTGTTGTTTCTGTGCACTGCAAGCTTCTAACACATCCCCAACTCCTTTCAGTACTCCTTTCATACACTCCTCCACTACCTTTCATTCTTTCTTTGCTTAGGGGAGTGGCTTTTTTCAAATTGCTGAAATGAAATTTGGGGGATATAAAAATCTAGGCAGGGACTCGACTTTTGTTGGTTATAATCAAAAGATATTATTTATTGCAAGCCGGGGCTTATTAATAGTCCATCCAATTCCACAGCACTATGAAAATAACTTGAGCTAATCTTTCTCCTCTGCACTCTCTGCAAAGAGAGGAAACCAGTATGGCGGAAAATGTAGGAGACTTGTCAGCCAAAAAGAGAGGTCTGAACGGAATTAACGGAAAATACCCGGCCGCGGGTACGGCTGAAACTGCCAAACACCCAGAAATGGACAAGTCTAAAGAAGGTAATGATGGCTGATGGTTTCAGCGAGAGTGAAAAATAAAACCATCAATGCAGAATACTATCTGGAATTTGAATACTTTTGTCATGATTTTTTTTTTTTTTTTTTTTTTTTTTTTTTTTTTTTTTTTTTAAATACAGTAAGCAAGGTTTAATGAGAGACGATAGAAATTTTTTTAACGCAATCACTCTTTTATAGAAACTTGCCACGTAGGACTCCAGGAGTGACTTTCCATGATTTTGCCTGACTCAGGAGATGCCAATTTCTATGTATCGCTGGAGGGGAAGGAGAAGGTGGTGGACTGCATGAACCCTATTATTGGCTTCTTTGCTATGCCCACTCCCGCATACTATGGCAGCAATGACTTTCCCTCGGGTGAGCTGCTGGTCATAGTCAAAGGCAGAGATAGCCCCGGCAGCGTGATGCAAGTGCCTCCACACATACGTGAGCAGCTGTACAAGAGCTTGAAGACGTTTCGAGGCACACCCTCAGGTGGGGACGGCGCGGGGCGGGGCCGGAAAGGTGGTAGTTATTACGGAGGCCGAGGCGGGCGAGGCTGTCGAGGCGAGGGACATCGTGGAGAGGGAAACGGGGAAGAGCCTGCCCCCCCAATGCCTGACACAGCTGCCGTCGATACCACCCCAGAAGAGATGGCATCGCTTGACTTGGATGTCTTTTTCGTGGTGTCGGATGTTAGCGAGATGCTGGACCAGAAGGGGCGTGTTCTCAACCTGGCCCATCATGCCTGGGCTTTCCCTAACGCTCCTATGGGCCAGAGGCAGGGCGTGTGGAGTCCGATGGGCATCTACCCTTTGGAAGACAAAGATGGAGGAGAAGAGGCCAGCGGTGTGGCACCCTACTCCAAACAAGGTCTTTGCTTTAAAGGGATAGCTCCTCAGCGGATATCTTTACATGCCGACAAACGTAACAAGTGGGCGATGTGTTGTTCACCCAACAACGCCCGTTTCCAGCTGTTGTGTCCTCTCCATCCACAACGTTACCCGATAACAGCCTTCTACACAGCTGCGCACCTTCCAGCGAACAACAACACGCAGGGTATGTTTTACGTATGTTTATGTTTCTGTATATGCATGCCTTGTACACATATACATATACATCTGCATATACATATATATAAATATACATATACATATGCATATACTATACATATACACGTAAACATATACATATACGTATACATATACATATATGTAACATATACATATACATATACATATACATATACATATACATATACATATACATATACACATACAAATACACATACATACACATATACAAAAACATATACATATACATATACATACACATACGCATATACATACACATATACATATGCATGTACAAATACATATACATATACATATACATATACATACACATATACATTTACGTATACATATACATATACACACATGTACATATACATATACATAATATGCATACACATATACATATACATATACATATACATATACATTACATATACATATACATATACATATACATATACTACATATACATATACATATACATTTACATATACATATACATATATGCATATACATATACATATGCATATACATATACATATACATATACATATACATATACATATACATCATATACATATACATATACATATACATATACATATACATATACATGTATACATTTATATACATATGGCAGGCCGAGCAGTAGTAAGCCTACAATTGTTGTTGCAAGTACACATGCACATACATATACATGTGTATTGCATACATACATATACCAGGCCGAGCAGTAGTGAGTCTGCAATGGTTGTTGCAAGCACCTGCACCGGCGCTCAGACAGGTAGGTCTATCTATCTATCTATCTATCTATCTATCTATCTATCTATCTATCTATCTATCTAGGCATGTATGTATGCATGTATGCATGTATGTATGCATGTATGCATGTATGTATGTATGTATGCATGCATGCATGCATGCATGTATGTATGTATGTATGTATGTATGTATTTATGTATGTATGTATGTACGTATGTACGTATGTATGTATGTATGTATGTATGTATGCATCTATGCATTACTAGGCTATTCAATCTAGTAAAACGTGTGCGCAGCTGCTCCAGGCACTTTCGCAGTCATTAGGCCCCGAGGTATGTATATGTATGTATGTATGTATGTATGCATGTATGTATGTATGTGCCCCATGCGTGAGAGCGGCAAGGAGGCTTTTATGTATGTATGTATGTATGTATGTATGTATGCATGCATGCATGCATGGCATGCATGTAGGCGCCATGCGTGAGAGCGGCAAGGAGGCTTTTTGGTTCGTCTATAACTGAGGTTATGTATGTATGTATGTATGTATTTATGTGTTATAATTCAAATGTTCCTAGTTCTTACGTACAATTGGAGCTGTCTTCAAGCGCTTTGTTCTCAGGCCATTCTTGTTTCCAGAACCTGTGTCATAGCTCATGAGAAAGTTCTTGGTGAGAACTTTCAAAGTAGCCGCTACAGAAGCCGCAATCATCAGCATTGGCTGAGAAAAAAGCTCTTAAAGTCATTCTATATTGTAGTTCACAACTAGGAACCTCTCATGATTGACGCAAATTATCATAATAATAAGTTAGAAGTTCCTAGTTCTTAAGTACAATCAACAATAATTTCAAGCGCTTCGATCTTAGCCGTTTCT
The DNA here is from genome assembly GCA_019918135.1 of Paulinella micropora. Classification (NCBI taxonomy): domain Eukaryota; phylum Cercozoa; class Imbricatea; order Euglyphida; family Paulinellidae; genus Paulinella; species Paulinella micropora. The sequence continues at coordinate 57,424 of WBZZ01001537.1, forward strand.
TATTGTTGCGGCTTGTGTAGTAGCTCGTTCGAAAGCTCTCATCAAGAGCTTTCTAATGAGCCATGATACAGGCAATG
>WBZZ01001537.1:60000-77500 GCA_019918135.1 Paulinella micropora
ATGATAGACATACATATACATATACGCATACATATACATATACATATACATATACATATACATATAGATATACGTATACATATACGTATACAAATACATATATATACACGTACATGTACATATACATATACATATACATATACATATGCGTACACATATACATATATATACATATACATATACATATACATATACATATACATATACATATACATATACGTATACGTATACGTATATGTATATGTATATGTATATGTATATGTATATGTATATGTACATTGTATATGTATATACATATAATGATCATTTATGTATATAGACCTGTCCATTTGTGTATTAAATACAAGCACAGAAAAACACACATACGACACATACAACAACCCGCCCTATTATAAAAAATATGTTATTTTACAAAAACAAATATAACAACAATAAACACAAAGGTTTATTTCGTCATTTCGTTATGAAACTACATAACACACGAGGAAATATATATCTTTATTCAATAAGAGATTCATTAAATGTTATGTAGTCTCATAACGACGAAATGACGAAATAAGCCTTTGTGTTTATTGTTGTTATATTTGTTTTTGTAAAATGGCATATTTTTTATAATAGGGCGGTTTGTTGTACGTGTCGTATGTGTGTTTTTCTGTTTTTCTGTGCTTGTATTTAATAAACAAATGGACAGGTCTATATACATAAATGATCATCAAACACAAATGGGGGGGGGGGGGGGGATACATATGAAACATACAAATGAAAAATAAATTTACTTTTTGTTTTTCTCCTTGGACGATCGGCAAAAAAAATCCTTTTTGACCAAATTTGGTGGCACCGGCTCAGCCATAACGATATTATTTTACTAATGTGATCAGAAATGGAGAGATCTTTAAATATTTAATATTAGATTCCATTTCTCTCTGCTCCTCTGTCAGTTTCTCTGCCTGCTCCTCTTTCTGCTTCTCTGCCTGCTCCTCTTTCTCTTTGAGATATTCTTCTTTGTATTTATCTAATATTTCCTTATTAGTGTCTCTGTATTTCTTTTGTTGCTCTTGGATCTTATCCTCATTTTATTTATAATATTCCCTTCGATATTTATTTATTTATCCTTATTTGCTTCTCTATATTTTTTCTGATGCTCTTTAATCTTCTCCTTGTTATTTTCCCTGTATTTTTTTCGCTGTTCTTTAATCTTCTCCTTGTGTTTCATTTGATATCTTTCCCTGTATCGTTGCTGTCTGGGATCGGGGGCATTTAGGAAAACTTTTAGTTCTTCTATGGTATAACTCATGTTACTCTATACTATATATAGTATGTGCTTAATATATAATTCAATGAGTGAATATAAGAGCAGGTGAGTGAATAATCTTCTTTGTGTTGTGTCCAACCTCATGGTCGGCCGTGTCCTACTTGACCCTTACAGGGTTGGACACTTTTTAGTTATTAAATTTCTGTATTTATTATATTATACTTCTTCCTATTATATTTTTTTAAATGTGTCCAAGCTGTCCAAGCTTTTATTAATGTAGAGTAAATTTTCCAAGGTGTGGGGATACTCTCTACTAGACACCTCCAAAAATTCCGCCCGCGCGGGGTTGGCCTCGGCCAGGTAGGCCTTCATTAATACTAACACGGATTTGTCACTCTCATACTGCTATTATTAACAACGACTGGCCGAGTGGTTTTTAACAACATTTAAGAAGAATATCGCGGTTAATTTGGATTTATAATTTAAAATAATTAAAATAATATAAGACCTGTCTTATATACACTAAGATGTGGAGCGAAGATGACAAGAAATTTGTTAGGCAGTTAAAAGTTGCTACTACTGAAAATAAAATGTATGAAGTCGTGTCCAACTTCTACGATAGTGACGTGACACCAACAAGTGTCGCATTCCATAATGCTATTATATATATCGCTATTCAGCACACCAACAAGTGATGAAGAGGTACTTGAGGCACTAAAAGTCATATATCCGAAATATGCTATTGTGTATCCTAATTTGAATAGGAGACAAAGACTTTCTGAGGTAAGAAAAAAAGCAATAGAGCCTCATCAAAGTGAAAAAGTATATGAAATGAGCAAACTGGATAAGTATTTTAATCTGAATGAAGACGAGCGGATGATATTGTTGAGGGGTATAAGAAAGATGTCAAAGCCAAAAATGAACAAAAAATACATATTGATGTTCGTGATGTAATGGCTAAATGAATAATATGATTTTAAGTAATGACCCTTATCTTAAACTACTTGCTTTGATGATAGCAATTGGAGCAAGGCCTGTTGAAATATTTGATAAAAACAAATATGAATTAATACCAGATAAACCAAGTTGGTTGAGGGTAAACAACCTAGCAAAAAAAAGAGAAGGACAAAAAAGAATTGGACTGAGAGGCCTGTGTTGTCCTTTTTACTCCTGAATTCGTAATAGAAAAAGTAAATCAATAAGGAACCATTTCAAAAAGAAAAAAGCAGTTATCATTAACAACGAGGGCGTGCTTGATACAAAAGAATAATGAACTAAACAAAAGAATTATCAAAACCTTTCCTTGGCTTTCGGAATACACACAGAAAAGTAGTATGTTGCGGAAACTATATGCTAGTTTGTCGTATAGTAATTTTGCCAATCCGAAATTAGAGAATTTTAATACGTGGGTTTCTAATGTTCTTGGTCATGGTGATAGGTTAATGTGTTAGATTCTTCTGAATAAAAGCAGAAGGGATTAAAACAGAACTAGAGGAGTTAAGAAAAAAGATAGATTTATGTCTGAATTTAAATAATATTAATGATAAGCACTGTCACGAAACTTGCCTTGCTGGTCAGGAACGTTACCAACCAAAATTTTAATATCGGCTGGATTGCCAACCCGTGATAGCGCGACAAAAAGTTGACCGTGCGAAAAGACAGGCTCAGATAGAAAAACACCAGCCTTCTTAATAGTTTGGCCGTCTGCTTTGTGGATGGTCATCGCGTATGCAAGTGCAATAGGAAACTGGGTTCGCTTCAACAGAAATGGTAAGTGGTGATCTGGGTTGGTGGTGTGCATGACTCAAGGTAAAGTCACTCTGAGCCCTTGGTGAGGTCCTTCGTTGATGATATGAGCAGAAATTCTGAAGTTGCTAGCTGACTCTATGATCAATATAGTCCCGCAAAGGCCATGTGCAGTATCCATGTTTCGGAGAAGAACTACCATAGTTCCTTTTTTCACCGTGATTGAATGACGAGGTAAGCCTGAGGGATTGAAAATATGAAGGACTTCGAGTGGATATAACTTGTTGTCGTCATCAGGACCGACTATATCTGCGGAAAGGAGAGCAATTGATGTATTTTCAGGATCGGGGAGACGGTCGACCACTCTTTTGTTAATCTTGGCTGCTTGTGTATTTCTCGTTGTGAGTATGAGTCGTTGGGAAAGAAATTCTGGGTCAGTTATGTTCTCGTCCGCTAGATCGCCGTAGACGTCTGACACCAAGTCTTCAATCAGCAAGCTTCTAGACAGGTGGTCAGAGATTCGAATCAGATCCGAAACTGCGTGAGGGATATGAACACGTGGTTCAGTCCCATCAAAAACTCAGCATAGTCTCGTTTCGCAACTTGGTCTGTGCCTGATGCTTGTCGCACGCGTTCATTGATGACAAGTGTGTGCACTCTTGCAAATGTCCAAAACATCGATCGGAGAAGAGAACTCTGCATTGTTTGTCCGTCTGTAGCGCGGGGTAGAATAGGAAACGTCTGCCGAAAATCTCCCATCAAGAGGAAAGGACGACCAGCCATGGGTACTTGGATGGTTGCTTTGTTTTCTTCACTTTGTGGGTCAATATTAAGGAGAAAGAAAAAGAGATCATTGATGATGTGAAAGATGTCGTTCGGCATCATGGTAGCTTCGTCGATGAGATGGAAGTTGGCACGCCTGAGAAGATCGGCTCGTTGCGATCGATAAGGTATGTTAGATCGCGAATTCGGGAGGCACGGAACTGGAATACCGTAAGTTCGATGTGCAGTTTGGCCTAATTCTAATAAAGTCGAAGCGATACCTGAGCTTGCAGATGCCAAGGCGATTCCTCTTCTAGCTCGAGTTGATGCTGTCAAAGTTGATCCAACAATTGTTTTCCCGGTGCCAGCAGTTGCGATGATAATATGAAACCTTGGGCTGATGATATTTGGGTTTTGTTTGTAATCAATAATATCGTCGTTGATTGCATGAAAGACACTTAGTTGCTGTGGGTTCATACGAGCAAGATTGCGCTGGACAATGTTGAGTTGTGTGTGTAGATCATATGAAAGAGCGTGCTGGATGAGTCGGTTACGACTATAAATGCTTCGAAGAGGACCAGACGGATGAACAAGGTTGGAAAGTTGAATTCTTGGTAAGAACGCCCATGCTGTGCAAGTAATGTTGAAATATCGTGAAGAGCCAGCTGGAAGTCAGATTGTTTAGGTTCGGGGATGGCGCCTGTAATCTGACTACGACGCTGATATGTATGATCGTCAGACAGAGCTTCTTTGTGATTTTCCCAAAGTTGGAAAAAATTACTGACTTCGTTTTCGCAGAGAATCATAACAAAAAGCCTTCGAAGCTGAGGCGCAGTGTCGGTGACGGATGCTTCTGCCAAGCAAATATTCCATTCACGGTCAGATTGTAAAAGTCCTCTTGCCAGCGCAGCTTCACCATTCACGGTCAGATTCAAAGCACGTAGCACCTATTAAAACAATCATGAACTTCGTGAATAATAATAATAATAATAATAATAATAATAATAATAATAAAATCTTGATGTAGAAATTGAGAAAAGAAAGAAAGAAAAAGTAGTAACCTTGGACAATGTGCAACAGGGTGCGGCAGTACAGTTCAAATCTGTTAGGCCTAACATGTCCAAGCCGTGATGCTATGTTTCTTTCTCCAGCCAGAGATGAAGCTCGACGCCGCCACTCCTTGTGTCCGGTGACCCAATAATAGTAATGAGGAGATAGTTCAAGCTCGCGGCTTGAGATTACCTTCTACTGTGCAGCCAAGTTGATTAGGAAGAAGCGGGTGGTCACGTTCGTAGAGGACGCGCTCGAAATACGCAGTGAGTTATGAACGAATGTTTCGTTCTTGAGTGTATCGAGAGGCGTGTCCGTGCATAGAAACACGCTGCTCGTTTGGCAAGTGGAGTTCGAGAGTAGGACAATAGTGAGAAGACTTGAAACGGTTTGTACCCAAGATGAGCGCGGCTGCTTCGCACGCACCGACATAGCGCGCATCTATGTACTGTTTGATCTCGTCGTTCTCGTTGTGGACATTCACGCGGAGACGGTCAGGTCCCTTATGGATGTATTTGAAGAGGTATTTTATCCAACCAGACGTGGTACAAAGTTCAACATTGAGGTGGCAATTGAACTTCAGAAGAAGAAATGGATTATAGGGAACCACGTGTTGGTTGGTATATATACCTACCACGTAGAAAGACACGACCACCGTGTTGAGTTGAGCGTCGTCTGTAGTTAACCTTGATGTCTGTTTCCGAATAGGATGTGACTTCGCAATACTCACGTGGGAAAAACTTGCTGCAGCGCCCAAATTCCCAACATTTTGAATCACGGTGACAGAAGCCATGCAGCATGTGGGTCGTCACTAAACGATGCAGTTCAGGCTGAGTTTTGATGTAGGGGATTTCTGCTGACACGAAACAATCGAAAGTCTCAGAGGTTGGGGCGTCTTCTGGGTGAAGCCAGATTACATTGAAGGTGGATGTGGGGTAAGCCACGCTTTTGATTTTCCACAGAGTAAACGAACCCCATGCATCTGCCGAAACAGTTGACTTTAGTAATGGCTTTGATGAGCTGCTTGACTTTCATTTCGAACACTCGCTGGACGATGTCTGGCCTGTCGTTTTGGGTCTGTCCAGGCTTGAGCGCGTCTTGCATTTCTTGCCAGTTCGGGTTTGCAGTCATGGTGATGAAGAGAGATGGTCTGCCAAGTAAGCGAACGATGGACATGGCGTTCATGTACCGCTTGTAAAAAGAACGGGGAGAAAACATAAAATACGAGTTGAGAATGGTCTTGTGTTCCTTGCAAGGTCGTTGGTAAAGGTCACTTCTGATTCGATCAGGGTTGTTTCGTTGAAAGTCAAGTCGGATATCTTGGATCTTACAGTACTGATCAACCAGAAACTGTTGCCAAAGACGGCGTCCAAGGTGGAGAATGTCGGTTATGCTCGCAGATCTTCTCTCAGGATCTTCGATATGTACGTAACTTTCATGACCAGGGTACAGCTTATTCTCGTCCCGGAAGTAGATACGGTAGCGATAATAATTCAAGCACGATAGAAACCCACGTCGAACAGGCCTGCTGTCTTAATTGTTGTAGTTGATTCTTGCATGAAAGCCGAGACCAGTCCCGCTTGGACAGAATAAGACGTAAGCCAGTGGGTCGTAGTCTGCGTGGCTCGCATTGATTGTCTGCAACCCAAGATTGGTTGGGTTGTCAGTAGCTGGGCGCTCGTAAATCACAATTTGGCGTTCGTCAACAATCCGATGTGCATTTTCTACGCATGTGCCACCTTCGTTAGTAAGTATAGCTATGCTATCATCGCCAGGCACGTTATATTGTCCTCGATGGGAACCATCTGGAAGAGGTGTACCGTCGTTGAGCCCAAGGCAGAGGAGTCGAAAGTGCGGAAGAGGAGGAAGACTTAGCATGCGTCGCAACCGTGCTCGATCAAGAGCTGTTTCAAAAGCTTGTAAGAATCTGTTGTTTTGCATCACTTCCTCTAACACTTCAAAAATATATCCATCTTGTTGGTTATCTGGCAACCCTACTACATGTAGCCTCCTTGCACGTCGTTGGTTGTTGTCGAGGAAGTATATTTGAAGGAAATTTGTTTGGTCAGGAACATTGGGTTGTAAAGATCCGATGAGATGGTGTGTAGATCCTTGTATCACAAAAGTAGGAGGTCCACCATGGGTATTTCAAGCTTGACAGATTACCACCCCTTCCCACCGATCTTCTCAACCTCTTCATTTTAGACGGCCCAGTCGAACCCTACTTCCGCCAACATATACGCAGTTTTAATTCTTGCTCCAGCTTTGCTTCAATCAAAGCAGATCAGCAACAGTTTGGCCCAGTCGCACAGCACGACCAGTAATGTCTAGCAGCCATTCGGTCAGTGAATTCTTGGTTCGCACGAAGGTTCGGATTGAGCTCGTGCTTCCAAAACCACGCACCACAAAAAGGGCATCGTTGGTTCGGAGAGTCGAACGGTATCCCTAACTTATCATCTTCATGTTGAACCAAAGACATGTTATGTTCTCATCAAAACTTGAGATATGTGAAGATCCAATTTTGTATAGAATGTTTCTGCCTGTTTGTTTGGCACGACGTCTTGCGTTCTTGACTTCTTGAAGCTCAGGGTCGGAATGGTACGTTATTCGTCTCTCTTCGTTACGGGCACGTTTCTCTTCATCTGCTTGAATCTGTTTCCTTTCTTGGTAACGTGCACGTCTCTGTTGATTAACACGTGCACGTTTCTCTTCATCTACTTGGTTCGGTTGTTTTCCATTTGCACGTTTCTCTTCATCTGCTTGAGTCTGTTTCCTTTCTTGGTAACGTGCGCGTCTTTGTTGATTAACACGTGCACGTTTCTCTTCATTTACTTTGCATCTTCTTTGTGCATTTTCTGCTTCTCGAGCCTCACTGCAGGGTCTTGTCGTCTTCGACGTTGGGATTCTCTTCGAATCCTTTTCCTCCTTTTTTCTCTTGTTTCATACATGATCTTATTATCATTTTCAGAAGTAAGATTGAGTAATAATGATGATGAAGGCGACGACGATGATGATGACAATAATAATGACGCAGGTGTTGGTGTTGATGATGACGGAGCGGAAGAAGATGATGGAGCCAAGGATGATGGTAATACCGACAACTCCAACGCTGAAGGCACAACTGGAATTGCAGCTTCATGTTCAGAAGCTGTGAAGTTCAAGAGGTCAGTAATTGAAGTACTTGATCTCTCCTCGTTATTGTAAGATTGATAATTTATTGTTTCCAACAGGCCAGAGCTAAAGTCATTGTTATTCAGAACCGGATCCTAAATACAGATTATAAAATATGTTACTTATATTTTTTATTATCTTTTTTTACTGTCTCAAAAATAATTGTCTGAATCATGATCAGAATCATTCATAGAACTGTAGCCACGTGCTAAACGTTTCTCATCAAAATTTTTAGCTCTCTGGATAAGTTGTCTGCAACTTCTCTCAAATTCCCGACTTTCCGGACTATCAGGGATGTTTTGAAATGTTGTATTTCTTTCAATTTCATTGCAAAATAAATTTCGCTGTACTGGCAAAACTTGTCCTTGCCTGATCCAAGGACCAAGCCAGCTTCTTCTGACTAAAAACGAAAGGAGGATCGATCATCCTAATAATATTAAAATAAATATACTTTAATGTATTTAAAGCCGGACATTTAATTTTTTTCAAAAAAACTACAGTATTAATTTTTTTTCAATTTAATAATAAAAGTTTAAACTTTTAAGTAATGATTATTTTCAAGTTTATGTTTTACGCTTCATCAACACATAGCTACTTAGACAACAAAGTAACTTTGAGAAGAAAAACATAATTATTTGTAAAGACGACGTAAATGTTGCTCACACATCTCAATCAGAAGGCTGTTGATGCGACCAGGAAGGAACTGCTGAATTTCAGCAACAGCATCTCTGATAGCTTTTCTTTTTTCAATCTTGAGGTGTTGTTGAAAATTGGAAAACATTTGTATAGCTGATACCTGCTCGATCATTGCCTGATTCGAGGGTGCAGCTGATTTGCTGGCTGCCGCCTTGTTTCCGCTTCTTTCACGAGTTCCAGCAGTTTGCGATCCTATAAATATATTAATAATAATTTTTAATTTTTTTAAATTTTAAAATTTTGAAAAATTAATTAATAGTATTTATTAAATGAATTTGGAAAATACCTCTTCGTCCCTTTCATCGGTAAGGTCCAGAAATTGAAGTTGTTTTTGCTTCAATTGAAGTTGTTTTTGAAGCAAACCAGTTTTTTCTTCTTTTCCTTGAGTTTCCGCCTTCTTCGCTTCGCGGATTTTTCGTGCAGCTTGAAGATTTCTTTTACCTCGCTGCTTTCTCTGCAGCATTGTCCTCCGGCGTCTGATTATATTACACATATTAATAATATAAATAAATTTTTTTATTTTTTATTTTTTCTTTTTGTTTATTAATTCAAAATTTTCTATTATATTTCTCAAAGTATTGCATTAATTCTGCAGATCTGCATACTTAAACTGTAAATATCTAACACACCAATATATAAAAATTTTTAGAAAAAATACAATAAGTTCAAGATAAATATTACTACCTTTACTTATATTCATATAACATTAACTTGAAATTCAATTTTTTAAGAATTATTAATATTAAATAAATAAATAAATAAATAAATTTTGATGCAGTATAAGTAACTTTATTAATGTTATTCTTTACGTAAAAAATCAATATTTATATTTTATTAACTTTTAATATTTTAATGAAATCTATATGTATTAAATTCATAAGGTGAACCATCAGGAAATGCATGAATGAATTTACATTTATGTTTTGTGCATGGAATATTGGATTCATATTTTTGGTACAGTTGCCATTGACGGCAAAATTTTTATTTTTCTGTATGGAAATGTGGTGGCGGGCAGGGTGCGCGAGCAATGATTTTATTTATATTTATGTGTGGGGTTTTGTTGTATGGTAATGTATGATTAATAAAATTATTAGATGATAAATATGTTATGCCAGACTGAAGTGAGTTTGTGTTTGGAAAATGAGATAAAATAGTTGGTGGAGGTTGGTGTGGATATGATGGATTCATGATTGATGCATGCATGGCGTGTGTGTTTGATAATGCATGCGCATATATGTTTTTTGAGGTGTTATATATGCATTATCTATCTGTACCGATTGATTTATTATTATATTTTGATTATTTTTAGTTTTTCTATTTCTGTTCTTTGGCTTTCAATAACTATATTTTTTTCTCTGCTTTCTTCTTTTGTTTCTCTCAACTCTCTCTTTATTTTTATATTAAACATGGATTCTTTATTAATTCTTTTCTTCCTAACTTCTACTAGTTGCTCTTTCTCTTCTTGCACCTATACAGATTTAAAAAAAAATTTAAAAAAAAACATGACAATAAAGAAAGGAAGCAAGAAAGAAAGTAATAATAATAATAATAATAATAATAATAATAATAATAGGCTTCCTCAGACTATAGCATCAGATCCAGATCCTGGACATGTGCCTCCATTAATAATAATAATAATAATAATAATAATAATAATAATAATAATAATAATAATAATAATAATAATAATAATAATAATAATTATAATAGTGCTTCTCTGTCAATGGCTGATGCATTTCTGCACATGCGCCTCCATCGTCTCACCCGTGAGGGGAGTACGAAGAATTGACGATAGGCTCTAATGACACCCCCGCAAGGGCAGTTCCAACACTTCCAGACAGACCGGTATGTTCAATGAAAATACTGGTGGCACCGACGGGAATCGAACTGGCAACAGGGCCCAGATGGTAGAACTTGACCACTGGGCTATCACGGTGTCCAAATAATAATAATAATAATAATAATAATAATAATAATAATAATAATAATAATAATAATAATAATAATAATAATAATAATAATAATAATAATAATAATAATAATAATAGTGTTTCTCTGTCAATGGCTGATGCAAATCTGCACATGCGCCTCCATCGTCTCACCCGTGAGGAGAGTACGAAGAATTGACGATAGGCTCTAATGAGACCCCCGCACGGGCAGTTCCAACACTTCCAGGCGGACCGGTATGTTCAATGAAAATACTGGTGGCACCGACGGAAATCGAACTGGCGACAGGGCCCAGATGGTAGAACTTGACCACTGGGCTATCACGGTGTCCATAGTAATAATAGTAATAACAATAATAATAATAATAATAATAATAATAATAATAATAATAATAATAATAATAATAGTGCTTCTCTGTCAATGGCTGATGCATTTCTGCACATGCGCCTCCATCGTCTCACCCGTGAGGGGAGTACGAAGAATTGACGATAAGCTCTAATGACACCCCCGCAAGGGCAGTTCCAACACTTCCAGACGGGCCGGTATGTTCAATGAAAATACTGGTCCAGAAATAGACCGGTATGTTCAATGAAAATACTGGTGGCACCGACGGGAATCGAACTGGCGACAGGGCCCAGATGGTAGAACTTGACCACTGGGCTATCACGGTGTCCACAATAATAATAATAATAATAATAATAATAATAATAATAATAATAATAATAATAATAATAATAATAATAATATATCTGAGGCGTACTGATGCAGCTAATGGCATATCCTCAACGGACATAAGCCTCCAATACCCTTGTTCGAGGTCCTCCACCCCCCCGTGTCAGTCTCTCGCCTGATGATCGTGGCCACCGATGGAGCTCCTGAGGGCAAGACTGCACTAAGCCGAGGTTATTCCGCAGTCCCAGCAACCTCTTGCAAGACGTCACCGAATGTGCAAGTGCATACACCAAGCGCGGTTGCTAGAGCTGCCTCGAAACCCCACCCATAACAATCTGGTGTTTGCTCGGTCCTGGGCTATCAACCAGCATATGCGGAGTTTAAGATCTTTTACGCGCGCAACGACCCTCCTCCCCAGCATCTAGGTTATGAGTTGGCGTCACAGTTTAACGCCTTGAGGCCATTGGGCTGGAACTCTGTTTAGCAAGTGTGACTAGGTTTTTTCATCGGGATTTCCCTCAAATATGTCACAGTCAACACTCCAAGGCAGATTTAATAATAATAATAATAATAATAATAATAATAATAATAATAGTACATGGTAGAACTTGACCACTGGGCTATCACGGTGTCCAATAATAATAATAATAATAGTGCTTCTCTGTCAATGGCTGATGCAAATCTGCACATGCGCCTCCATCGTCTCACCCGTGAGGGGAGTACAAAGAATTGACGATAAGCTCTAATGACACCCCCGCAAGGGCAGTTCCAACACTTCCAGACGGGCCGGTATGTTCAATGAAAATACTGGTCCAGATGGATCGGTATGTTCAATGAAAATACTGGTGGCACCGACGGGAATCGAACTGGCGACAGGGCCCAGATGGTAGAACTTGACCACTGGGCTATCACGGTGTCCAAATAATAATAATAATAATAATAATAATAATAATAATAATAATAATAATAATAATAATAATAATAATAATAATAAATGTATATATATCTCTATATATATATTAATCTGTCATGCCTGAGTCCAATGACCATGCGTCTATCCCTCGACCCAACACTCACACAGTACATTTTAATAATAATAATAACAATAATAGTGCTTCTCTGTCAATGGCTGATGCAAATCTGCACATGCGCCTCCATCGTCTCACCCGTGAGGGGAGTACGAAGAATTGACGATAGGCTCTAATGACACCCCCGCACGGGCAGTTCCAACACTTCCAGACGGACCGGTATGTTCAATGAAAATACTGGTGGCACCGACGGGAATCGAACTGGCGACAGGGCCCAGATGGTAGAACTTGACCACTCACGGTGTCCAATAACAATAATAATAATAATAATAATAATAATAATAATAGTGCTTCTCTGTCAATGGCTGATGCATTTCTGCACATGCGCCTCCATCGTCTCACCCGTGAGGGGAGTACGAAGAATTGACGATAAGCTCTAATGACACCCCCGCAAGGGCAGTTCCAACACTTCCAGACGGGCCGGTATGTTCAATGAAAATACTGGTCCAGAAATAGACCGGTATGTAATAATAATAATAATAATAATAATTTATAATAATAATAATAGACTTATCAGTCAATTGGCCTTTGATCCTGTCGGACATGTGCCTCCATTGGTAGACGCGGCTCCGCTCCAAAGACTCGACTGGCGGTGCAATGTGCGAATGAGCGTGCTGTACATGTGCAAGTGGGTGCAAGGAGTGAGAGGAGTTATCTGCCGAGAAGAAGTCCGCGACGCTGCGCTGACCTCCACCTACAACAGATCTAGCCAGACATTCTACCTGACTAGGCCTTCCCCTCCTTCTACCCACCTCCTGAACGACCGTGAGGTCGATTACCTCCTCCTCCTCCTCCGCCCCCTCTGCCTCCCTGATCTGCGCCTCCAACTCCTCTCACTCCTTCCAGATGGTGGCAACAAACCTTCCTAACTCCTCCTCCACCTCTTCTGGGACAGGGATAAACAAAACGCCGAGCATCGCCGCCATCTTTTCATCCTCCCCCTTCAGCCATTCCTCTTTGAAGAGCCTCATCTCCTCCTCCGCCTCCCGCAGTTCCCTGTGATAAAGCCCTCCTCAATTCAGCATGAGGGGCTGCCGGGCTTGCGCCTCATCGATAAACTTAAACAGTGCCTCACGAGAGCTCGCAAACGTTGGGCAATGCAGCAGGAAGTGACGTAACGACTCGTTAACCTCAGTGCCACACAAGGCGAAACAGCTTGAGCAGTCCGGCGAGCATGAGCCAATTTGGATCGGTAGAGGCGAAGGCGATTGTTGCAGCTCAACAATCGCATTCTGATAAGGTTGTGACTTCCCCCTCCAGCGCCCGCCAACGTGGGAAAGCAGAGCGGGAAGACATCTGGCTAAGCAGCACCCTAAGCCCATCAGAGGGCTTAGCCTGCCGCTTCCTGCCGGACAGACCATTGCTTTACCACCTCGTTCCAGTTCGCCAGAGCGGCCCGCCAGTCCTTATCATCTATCGTGCCATCTTCGTTCACGACCTGCTTGAGCGCATCCAAGCCCTCCCGCAGCCTGTGATCTGCTAAGATCAAATTTTCCGTATCTTCCTTCCATTTGCACCGACCCGTGTTGTAAAGCCTGCGTGTTAGCGCTGTGTTGCCCAGTAACTCGATGCGCCCTAGGAACCGAAGCCGGGCCGCCTTGGCAAGGATGCTAAAACTCGGCGTGCGGCCTAAACCCCTGGTGATGCAGCCGCTTGTGCGCGTACCAACACTCAAGATGACCCGCAGGGGCGCTACCAACGCGCCCTCCAGCTTACTCAGCTTGTTGGCGCCCGGCAGATCCCAAAAAGCCGATGCGTAAAGCAACTTTGCGCCAACCATTTGCTGCCAATTCATCAGCCGAAGACGCGCTGGAACTTCGTGGGCAATCCAGAGGGGGTAGTAGGCAGCCGTTCCCGCTACAGTGATTTCCGCCGCCCGCTTCGCTTGCGGTTTATCGGAGAGGGTGTCCGTGAGCAGAACTCCCAGGTATTTGTAGTGGTCGGTGACGTTGAGAACCTTGCCCCGGAACCTCACGCATGGGGGCGACTTTTTTGACTTGGCATGCCCGTATATCGGCATGACTTCCGTCTTGCTCGGTTTCAGGTTGATTCCAAGCCGATAGTCCTCCACGAATGTCGCCACGACATTTACAATCTGTTGAAGCTCCGTGACACTATGCGCAATTACCGCAACGTCGTCGGCGTAAAGCAGGGTCCGTATGTCTTCGATGCGGTTGAGGTCCTCAATCTCCAACTCTTTCGCGATTCGGATCGTTAACTCATCCATGAAGACGTTGAACAGCGACGGTGACAACGGCGACCCTTGCTGAACTCCCATCTCTTCCAGCACTTCACCAGTGAGTTCGCCATCGACTATCACTCGCGATGACGTTCTTAGGTAAAAACGCCGCAGAATGCGATAGAACTTGCCCTGTACCCCCATCTGGGTTAGCCTCTGAAACAACCCGGCCCGCCAAACCGTAGGGAATGCCTTTCTCAGATCCACGAACAAAACGAAAGAACGGAGGCCAGCTTGTTGTCTAAGGCGCAGACGCTCCTTAAGGACAAAAATCTGGTCCCCCGTACTACGTTTTGGCCGGAACCCACCCTGCTCTGGGCGCAGCCTGCCCGGCTGATCGATGAAAGCCGTAAGCCTCGCCGCCATAAGGGACAGATACATCTTACCCAGACAGCTCAGAATCGCGATGTCTCTCCGATTTTCCGGATCGGTTGGGTCGCCTCCTTTTGGGATGTTGACGATAATCGCTTTGCCCCAGTCGCTGGGGGTGTATTCGCACGATTTCAACCAGTTGAAGAAGCGCACCAGAAAGCTCACAATCCGCGTGCCTCCGTACTTGAGCATCTCGTTCTTGATCTTATCCGGTGAGCACGCTTTGTGATTCTGGAGATTTTCCTGGCAGAGCTCCACTTCCTTCTCGGTGTAATCATAGTCCAGCGGGCCCGTCTCAGTCCGGATCTCCTCGGCTTGCGCCATGGCCTCGAATTGGTCGCGCAGGTTGTCGTTATACTGGAAGGTTTCGCGGGCCTTCCGCTCGGGCTCAATCCGCGCTGCTTCCTCATCGGAACCGACTTCCTCTACACATGCATCCTCCAAAAACTGGTTTTCTTTGGGGACCACCATACGTCGGCGGTATTCTTCCCATTCTTGTAGTTTTTCCCGGAGTGTGCATGCCAGAGTGCCATCGGGCTTCCGAACAGGAGCAGAAGCTTTGGACCGCCGAACCCCGCCCAAACGCTTTGACAGCTTCCAATACGTGGCCATGGTAGCGCTCCTGAAGTTGGCAGCGGTGTCATTCTGGACCCGCTTCCACGCTTGCTTCTTCTTCTCCTTGCATAACCTTCTGACCGCCTTCCTCGCTTCTTTATATCGTTTCCAGGCCTCTCGGTTGGCCTCATTCCTTCGCCAGAGGCCGCATGCCTCTCTCCGTCGCGCAATCGCTTCCCTAAGACTATCATCAAACCATGCATTAGTAAACCCTGGCCTAATCACCCGAACTCCCAAGAGACCTTCGCGGCTGCGCCCGTGAAAGCTCGGACCACTAAGCTAGCGACCCTATCTACCTCCTGCTGAAGCTCATCCGGGTCCTCCACTGCTGATAGATCTGGGAGGCCATCTGGCAACAGCCCCGATATACCAGCTGCAAAGGTCTCGTCGTACTTCAACCTAAACTTAGACAGCTCACTCTCCTTACCCTCAACTACCCTGCCTATCAAGCGCTCTGCCTTGAATGCTTTGTACCTCTTTACCTGCTTTTTGGGGGGTGGCTGTCCCCCCCAGACCAGTTCCGCCCACACAGCTTTGTGGTCGGTATCAAGGTCTACCTCGTCGACGCCGAAGCTCGCCTCCTCCGCCAGCTCGGAAGAGACGCAGATGTAATCCAGCAGATGCCTTCGTCCACCTACATTTTCCTGTCTAGACCACCAATATTTGTCCCCCCGTGGTTGCGAAAACCCACTGAGATTGCGCAACCCCGTGGCAACAAGCATCGCAGCCAGCAACTCACCATTCTCACTCCTAACCCCTCTACCCCTCTCATCTATCTCGCCAAAGGGGCCCACCACTCCCTCCTCCCGCGCTATTCTGGCGGGCCCCAGCTTAGCATTAGCATCACCAACCGTAACCACATGACCTTTGGTGGCGAAGTAGGAGACGGACGCCTGCCACGCCTCATAGGCTGCAATAGATTCCTCTCCTTGATTTTCTTGGGGGAAGTAGCCGTTGCCGACGAACACATCCGACGCCGTCGCGCTCCCAGACGACAGCCTCACCCACAATTGCTGTGGGTGTGGAACAGGCGCCTGTACAATGGTAGCGCACGGTGCCAGATAGTTGGCCACCAACGTCAAGACTCCCCCCAAGAGACGCGAGCCCGCACCAGTTGCAGCCGCTTTGCCGAGGACTGCAAAGCCGTCGACTTGGAGCTTCTCCACCTTCTGCGACGATAGGTTGTGCTCCTGGACTCCGACGATCACCCAGCCTCGCTCCTTGTAGTGCTCCGGCCATTCCCCAAAGCCTGGGCTGTCCGCACCCACTTTGCCTTGCCAATTATGTGAGGCCACCCTCAGTGGGAAGCCTTTCGCAAATTGGGAAGAACGAAGCTGGTGCCGATGCCTGCGCTTCGGTTGAGCCCGCCTGGAGCCCTCCGCCACCCTCCACGGCCCATCCTGCACCCTCCGCCCCAGCTCCTCCAGCTCCCGCATCCTGCCCTACTCCGCCAAGGGAGATTCACCGCTTGAGGCTTCGCCCTGGGGCTCGTCGACTTCACGTCGAGCACCCAGTAGCCAAACCCCTGCTTGCGAAGCTCCCTCTGCATCTCTACATACTGGGCACCCCCCCGTGCAGCCCGCTGCTTCTCTCTTTCCCGGAAAGTCCTACCCGTCGCAACGTGAACCTTTCCCGTGAAGAACTTACGCTCCCGCAGCAGCCGCACCATCTTCTCCGCTCCTCACAAGACGCACATTTAATCTGCAAATGCCGCCCGCTACCTCTGCCCGCGAATTCCACCTCGACTTCCCCGAGACCGAGAATTCGGAGCTCTCGCGCCATGACCACTGTCTGAGAGACATGCGATAGCCCCCATACTATGCAACATCTCTTATCCAGCTCATTTCGTACCTTCCTCCGCCACCTCCTCGGTGGCGGTACCGCTTGCCA